>RXPK01001124.1:0-64244 GCA_004143645.1 Protaetia brevitarsis
CGAAATTTACATACAACTAGAAAGATATTAATATTAACGGGAAATTTCATTGGACGACATGAGTAATTATTCTAGCTTTGTTTTCAAATCGCACATTAATCTAAAAAAGAATGACACAGCTACTTCAACAAAAGCCACACGATAATTTCCCATTGTAAAGTTAACGCGACACAGTAGAAGTGTTTTCCAGACGGTTACTTTTCTCCAAAGCTACCGACATAGTACGAGCGTGTGAAAATATGCGGAGACAAGCATATCACACTAATATCACGAAAGAAGGTTCGAAATTTGGATTGAATAATATTTGCTTAGTTCGAAGACTATTTTAACTGCCAGCTGACGTCTTGGGAATATAAACGCGAGCGCCACATCCTGGACGTGAGAGGTACTAACTGAATTTAGAAACGTCTAGGTGACTTGGTAACAAACAGATAGTGAACGATCTTTAGAACGCGCCGAGAAAAACTGGAAACTATGGCCTGGAGATCGATAGAGCGATGCTATTCGAAAAGGTGAATTGAGAGAGCAAATATTTGATTGGACCGAGTTTTCCGACGTAGGAGTATTTTGACGTAAAAGTTGCTCTGCTGAAATTAATTTACACCAGGTAGAACTATTTGAGAACAAAATATTTCTGATAAAATAAGTTACTGATCGTGCGTTAGAAGTTCACCTTCGTTTGAGCATTTGTCAGTTTTTTTTTTGTTAATCTTTCTTTTCATATAGAATAATAAGAAGTGTCTAGAAGAGCTATTTCTTAATTTATCGAATAGATTTGTAGATAATTTTGGCAAGTAAATTATAAAAGAATGCTGATTTTTAGAATTGGTACTTTCTTTGATATGAAAGAAAAAGTTAAAAAGATAACAAAAATAGTCAAACTGTGGCACAGTGCTAACACTATAGACTTTAAAACATCTCAAAACTACTTAACACTAACTAAATAACTACACTGAAAGAAGTTTGAAATTACTTGTAATATTTATCTATATTTAAAATATATAGAGCTTAATGTAAAAAAAGGGATATTGAAAAATATACACATTAACAATAATAATATTAGCATTTTAAATAATGATTCTATACCTTTGAAGCATATTTAAAGCGTTATCACTTGCATAATAAAACCAAGAACGCAGGACAATCAATTTTAAACTTACCGCCATATTATTACATTTTCAATCTTATTTAATCCACATGAGCCCAGCTGAAAAAATACATATAGCGAACAAATCAAACACTGTAATTTAGTGAACACATAAAAATATATGGAATACATAATAACTGCTGAAAATTGGAAAAATTCTGTTGAACATGCAATAACTAAAGGAAACGAATATATGCACATGTAGTATCTTTCTCAGATTACATGCGAATGTAAGCCCAATAAATTCTTGATTATTTATGCAACCGAAAATAGAGTACATTTAAATGTTAATTAAGAATGATTGGGGAATAACTCTGAATTGTTAGGTATAAAGTACTTGTAGTTTCGGTTGCATAAGCAATCGAAGATTTGTAGAACTTAGGTTCGCGTTTAATTTGAGATGTTACAATATAGTCGCAATATTATAAATTTGCAATAAGATACAATATCTATCCCTCCTGTTGGTTTTTTTATATCAGTTGGTACGTATATTTCCATTTTGATGTGAAATAATCATATATAAAAATGTTTACTTTATTAATTCAATTTTCAATCGTAAATTGTATTTTGTGGCGGTAGAAATTAATGCACTATTAAACAAAATGAGTAATTTAAAGGAAATTGTTACAACAAATCGGAGTAGAATTTAATTTCACACTCAACAAAATAAAACTATACGGAATGTTCTATTTGAAAAAAAAGAGTTTTGAAGCTTTCAAAATCATTCAGCCAATCGGGGGGACAGATATTGCTATCTTAAAACCGATATTTAAGCTACAGGAATATGCGTAGAACGTGGTGCGCACTTCTATGCGCAAGTCTGCATGCGTAGTGATTATTATTCCGTCTCCGGGATCGTGGTTGCCGATCTATAATGTAACTATAGCTTTTTCGTCTGTCATGTTTCATTGTTTTTTAATATTTGCATTATCTATCATTGGTGGTTTTAATTTTAACAATTGTCAATTGCTTCGATTTTATTTGTCTAACATTGAATTATTAAGTTTTTTTTTGGCTAAAAAAGTGAGAAGATTTACCTTAGAATAGAAAAACACCATTAAATGATTAATGATCAGAAACGGCTAAACGAACATTTTATTATTGCGAAAAATTGAATGACACGAAACATTTAATTTTCCACAATAATAAAATGTTTGTTTAGCTGTTTCTGACCTTTAATCAATTAATGGTCCTCTTCTATTCTATGATGGATCTATTACGTCTAATTATCTATTGTTTGTAGTAGTGTTCTGAAGAACGTGGTTTCATTCGCCTGTATAGCTATGAGTAAATATTGCAGTGCGAGGCCACATAAAGGATGAAATGAAGGCTCAAGGTTGCTTTTATGAATGAATATATTTCGTGAAAGGCAGAAGTGAGGAGCTCCGTTCACGGCGTGGCTTTTATAATTGGTTACAATTTAGTTTTTGGGCAAACACCTTATTGATAAAATAAATAGTGAATTCTTTACATACAAACACGTTGCTACACGTTTATTCTTACGAAAGCAATGTGAAAGTTTTAGTTCATGCACAAGCCCTTCATTCAGGCAATGAGTGCAGCAGGCTGCTTGAAATCGCACTATGAAGGGGACGATCTACCATGAGAATGATGATAAAAGTTTCGACCCCAACACTAGTTTGTATAGCATATTTCTGTTGATGATATTTCTTCTACTGAAATTTTTTGTTTATAATTTTAATTTGGGAGTTCAATAGAACAATTCGCTTGCAGACCTGTTACTGGTCTATTTCCTTTCCCTTTTTGAACATAGATAGCGTGCTTTTTTAATCAAATAGTATACTCCGCTGAAAGCGAATTAAATAAACCAATCCCATCCTTGTCCTTGTCCATGTCCCCGTTCGATAACACACGAAAAGCTTAAACAACATTACCCCCATTTATCTTAATCCACTCATAAAAAACCTCCCTTTACTCTGATAGTTACATAAACATTCCTCCCGGCAGAAATAATTTACTTTTCATACGTAAAAATCTCCCACCAACAACTCACAATTTTAACGGACGGCCCTAATCCCCCAGCCCGCAGCTCGGAAGGCCCGTATCGAACGAGACGGACAGTTTCCCTTAAAATATATATGCAACCAACGCCACGTCCGCCTTTTTTTTGCCTTCTTGTTCGACTCTGTAAATCCCCGAGAAGTAAATGGGGATAATCAGTAACGGATGAGCGAGCACGCTTTTAGTGTATGCAGGAAGGAAGGAAAAAACACGACTTAGTTTTAAGATGGATGGATAGATAAATTTGCTTGTGGATGCTGCACCAGGATAGAAAAGAGCGGAACGCAGGAAAAACGGGATCGCCTTGCTATTGGCATATTATGCGGTTCAAAATGAACTTGTTTGGAACGTAGAGCTTAACGGAAGCAGAATTATTTTTGTAGGATGGGTAAGCTATTTCCGTTTGCGTACTTACGATTATTTAGCTCATTGAATCTTGACGAGGCATGAAAATTCATTGCCCAGGAGAAGTGGGTTTCCAGTTTTTTTTTTAATTTAGTTCAAAAACTAATATTAAAAATTATCGACCAATCTCTGTGGGATCTAGTTTTTCAAAATTGTTCGAATACCCAATGCTATCGCGACTACTTGAATATCTGGATAAAAACAATATCATATTGAATCGACAGCATGGTTTTCGTCAAGGTTACTCCACCATTTCCGCAGTGCACTCTTTTGTTGAAGATGTTATTTCGTGCTTGGACGGCGGCCGGTGTTCTGCGGGAGTTTCTTGCGATTTGAGTCGAGCTTTCGACTGTGTATATCATGTTGTTTTACTTGAAAAACTTGAGTATTATGGTATTCGTGGCGTTGTGGTGAGTTGGTTTGTCTCCTATCTTTCTGGTAGACGTGTATTTGTTAAAATTTCATTTACATCGTCTAATAATCATGTTAAACAATTTTCATCTTGTACATTTACCTGTTTAACTGTTTGGTATCCCGTGACCTGTTTAAGCCCAATTTTATTTATTATTTTTATTAATGACATTATTGATTTTATCAGGTTTTCATTATTTTTATATGCTGACGATACAACTGCACTTGCTACGGGCACTGATCCATTGCGTGTTGGTGATCGAGCGGCTGCGCTATTGGTCCAGCTGGACGGATGGTTCTCTGTGAATAAGTTGCATATGAACCTATCTAAAACTAACTATATGTTTTTCCACTCCAAGCAATCAGTAGCCATTCATACTCTTTTATCCTTTTATTATAGTGAAGTCCATTCTAGAATTAGGTATGGTATAACTTTGTGGGGTTTATCTAAACATTCTACAGAGGTGTTTCTAGCGCAGAAGTGGATTATTAGATGTATATCTAGGATCGATACTTTTCAGTCATGCTGTCCTTATTTTATTAAATATAAAATAATTCCGGTCCTTTGCATTTATATCCTAGACCTTCTTCTTTATATATTCGATAATAAAAAAAAATTGCTAAAAATGGGGATCTACATTCATACGATACGAGAGGTAAAGATGATTTTAGATTAAATTTAAACAAATTGAATATTGCTAAGCAATCTCCCTCGTCTGCAGGTATTAAACTCTTTAATATGTTATCCCAACATATGAAAAACTCTAATAGAAACACACTCAAGCGGATAATAAGACATATACCATGTGATTCAAAATGATTGTCGTAAGAAAAAAACTGTTTTCCGGAAAAAATTATCTATACTTATTACCAATTTAATGAGCGAAGTTAGCTACATACAAATTTCATACATTAAATGAATTTTCTTGACATGTTAGCGACATTGGCGTGCGTGTTGTAGTATCTTTCGATTATTCTATCTTATAATTTTTTTCAAATCGTTATATTTACATCTAATATCACCAACAATAGTAATTTCTGTTATATATATACTGTAAGAAAATAAGGGAATTTATCTGTGGTAATAGCTCAACAAACGGTAAAAATCAATATTAACATTAAGTGAAAGTAGTTTTATTACATTTTATAATTTTATAGGCTTATCATACACTTCACGCAAATGAGCTGTCAAAGAAAGTTATATTTTTCATCCCTATAAAAGTTTCTACGGTACAGGAGTTTAATAACAATTTAAGGGACGATGACTTGCTAAACAAATCATTTTTTCTCGGATGAAGCCTGATTTTATCTAACGACTATACATTTAACAAAACTATTGTATCTGGTCTGCAAAAATTTCCACACAGAATTTCGAGAAACGCAATTTGCATCCTGCCTTAAAACACTGATTTTAGCAAAGGCGTTGATACATTAGATCACAACGTCCTAATTTACAAGCTTAACTCCCTCGGCTTGTTGCCAGCTTTAATTTCGTTCTTTAAGTCATATCTTCAAGATCGCTCTAGTTTATTAATTACAATGGATTCTGCTCTGACGCTTTTACTCCAACGCGGGTGTGCCTCAAGGTTCAACGCTGGGTCCATTGTCTTTTAATATTTATTCAATGACTACTTCATCTGTTAGACTGTAGAGTATTAGCATATGCTGACGACATTAAGATTTTTAGTGCCATAATTCAGATGCTGACTGCTTTCACCTGCAGAAAAATTTATCCACTCTAAGTGAGTGGTGGCATGAGCAATGGACTCCATTTGAACATCACTAAGTGTGCCGTCTCTCTTTTTCTAAGAGTGCCAACCCCAATCTCATTTAATTACTCTGTGCGTGGTGTTGAAATTTCTAGAGTAACTCACTTTTCTGACCTCGGTGTACTTTTTGATAATTGTTTGTCTTTTAGCATGCATATCACCAATCTTTTCTCTTCTGCTTCTAAACTGCTGGGATTTGTGATCCGATCTTGTCGATTTTTTAACAATGTTAAAGCTATAAAACTACTTTTTTTTACTCTAGTCCGTTCTAAACTAGAGTATGGCTCGCTGGTTTGGTATCCATATTACATCTATCAGCGACAAATGTTGGAGAGAGTGCAGAAGAGGTTCCTGAAGTTTTTGTCTTTCAGAGTCGATCATATTTATCCACCTCGTGGTGTCAATTACGATGATCTTTTAGTTAAACACGGTTTCACTTCCTTATCCCAACGTCGAGATGAATTTAGTGCCAAATTCTTAGTTAACTTAATGAATGGAATTGTGGATTCTCCATCCCTTTTATCTCAAGTGGCTTTAGTCGTGCCTCGTTATAATACCCGATCCGCTGACACTTTTCTAGTTCCCCGAGCGCGCACAAACGTTCTTGCTAAGGCACCACTAACGCACATGTGTAGAAATGTCAATAAATGTGACTCAGATCCCTTTCGGTTCGTTTAAACGTTTTTTCTTTTATTATGTTAGACATAAATTTGTAATTTTAATATGTTTGTAATGTACTGTTCTTTTTACTATGTAAAAGTTGGAGTTGATTAAGCATTCGGCAACGATATAGGGATCAATTTTCTTCGAGAAACTGTAACAGCCAACGTTACAACAGATGTTGGAATTGTTTTATTATCGATTACAAGAAAATGAGCAGCACATACTGCTCGACAAACCTGCCAATAATCTTCAACAGTTTTTTTGCTGACAGGTCGTTAGAGCACAAAGATGGCCACCAAGATCACCTGATCTAACCCCATTATATTACTTCATGTTTGGCTATCTAAAAAATAGGATCTATAGAAACCGCATGCATACCATAGAAGAACTCAGAGATGCAGTTTTGTCACTTAATAATTATACTAATTGTATGTTATAATTTAAAGTAATAAATAAATTTAGTTAAACACCAGTTAGTACTGAATTGTAAAATCATAATTCAGTAAAGTTAAATGAATTACATTTCATTTTTACGAGCAGAAACACCAATCCATAGTCGTTTATATAATGCGAGTTCAAATATAGGTTACGGTTTCCTTATTTATGACAGATCCGTTTACTTTCCTTATGTTCCAACACTGACTTAGTTCAAACCTTCATTACAAACACGCGGCATATACCTACACCCTGTTACTATCTATAGAAGCGGATTTGACAATCATTTTGAATCTCTGTGTACTTGCATCCAATGCATTTTATTCCGTGGATGAATTTGTGGCACATCTTGCGCAGTCTCATTAGTACATATGAGAAATTGTCCTCTTCACATACCTATTTATTTATATATTTGTACAATGTGTGTATATTTTTCTATTATGCATTATGACACTGTCCAGCTACTTTTAAGCTTGAGACAATAAAGAATCTATCTATCTATCTAATTTACGTACTTCTTCGAAAACATTCTAAGGAAATTATTCGGGTATTGGTGGTGCTTTATGATGAATTTAAGGGTGACTGAAATGGTCAAAAGGTTAATGCAGTGTATTGCATTGAAACGTTTCATGTTCACGTATACTCACCAAGATTAAAAGTGTTACACCCAGATGGAATAATTTGTTTAACTTGATAGTTTGGCCTTAGATTAACTATATTTAAAGCAACCTATGGTAAGAAAGTGAACTTTTTATCGAGAATCGATGCGTTATGAGATGGTTCACATGGTTTCGAAGGGTCAAGTAGGCAATTTTTTTAGAGGAAATTTTGATAAATTTCGGAGCAGCTCCTCATATATTTTTGTGAACACGACGTATCTTTCACGCTCCTGAAGATGACCCCAAGCCGAAACATGATCTTTAAAAAACCCCTGTTTGGAAAGAACGTTTTTTCCTCTTTTCATACATTTTATCCAATTTAATGAAGACCAATAATAGTTACTGAAGTTTTAAATCCGCACTGAAGCAAAGTCAGTAACAACAAAAGCAACACCGGTCTTAAACCAATCAGTATATCTCGCGCTATGGTTGCTACATGAGTTTCTCATCCTTATCTGCCTTATCGCACACACCATCTTATTTACAAATTAGATTCGTTACGCACCAGGATAAGCTGGGGTATTTCGTAATTGGGTTGAATACAAAAAGAAAAACGCGAAAATCCTAACGTCTTAAGAAAGAAGAGGTCCCCGGATCCTGGGTATTCTCATTTCCTCCTCGCCCGTGAGCGAAATGAAATACTCAATACATTCGCGCGGCCGAGATCTGCCAAACTCCTTAGTACTTGCTCCTATCCGGACATTTTAGAGGCTGTTAATTTTAATTAAATTTCCTACCGGACGTTCACGACAAAACTGCTCTATCTCCTTTCTGCTAAATTAATTTTTGCGCTGAAAGAGACGGGTGAGCGACCAAGCGGATGATGTAATCACATAATCCGGACATTAATATTCCCAAATATCAAGCAGTAATTAATAAGAATAAAATGAAAAATTAGCAGAAATTGGTGGCGGTTTCAATAATGAAAAAGGCAAATGAATTAAGTCACTAGATAGCTAAAAGTTCAGAGATCTTAGACTCGTCACTATAGGTCATGCGCATTACTAATCCCATCTCTTATAAACCAATAAATATTACTATTTATATATTTCTTTCTAGTAATGATTATGTTGTAATTTTATATAATATCGAATTTTTATTTGATCAAAATAATGAATTTATAATTTAATGTAAATCAAGCAAAAAAACATGTTTCAAATTTATATATATGTTATGACCCCTATGTTTCATATTCAAAGATGAATATACGACTATTTAATAACATTTCGTGTATCAAAATGCCTATATCTTGTCATGTGTCAAAAGAAAATCCCGAGATATTGGGAGCGGGGTCTAATAAAACCATACAAATAAGAAACATCAGCCAGATTCACGAAGCGACATTTATTTGATACATATAATACCATCCCGATGTTGAAAAGGAAAATCGTAGGACAAGGAAATCACGGAAAACATAATCGATATTGGTCCTCCTGTGTTCGAAATAAATATTTATACGTATTTTCTTCGAATACTTGGTAATAACTCCTTTATAGTAGAAATGTGTAGCCTATTTAGAAAGGATATTTTCTTAAGTAGCTTATAGTACAAGTCCGTGCTTTCTTTCTTCTGGAATTTTACAAATTTCAGGTCCTTACAATAAATTATGGACGTTGTAGATACTGCTGTGGCAGGCATCCCGTTTTTCGCGAGTGTATTTTGAGTTGCATATATTTTGATTTTTTTTTTTAATTTTATTTATTGTCGTGTGTTTAAAACATTGACAGTGTCGAAAATTTACAAAAATAGCGTACAGAGTTATAATATAAATATAATAATATATAGACAAAACAAAATAAAGCAAAACAAAAATATGTATATATATAAAAGTCATGACGCGAAAAACTCATTCAAGGTATAAAAACATTTATCTAGGAGAAAGTCAAAAATAGCACGTTTAAAAGATTTCATGTTTACAATAGTTTTGATTTCTACAGGCAACCTATTAAAACACTGTATCGCACTGTAATACGGCCCCGTCTCAAATAGTGCAGTGCTGTGTGCAGGTACAGATAGATTGCTTCTGGCCCTTGTCTGCATATTAGTATATATATCGCAGTTTTTTACAAATTTTTGACTGATTTTTCTTGTAAAACATTAATATTTCGAGTATGTATAACGAGGTTAGTGTCAATATACGAAATTGCTTAAAAATCGTGCGACATGACTCACGTGGACCAACCCCAGCCAGGCATCTCAAAATTCTTTTCTGAATCAGAAACAGCTGCGACGATAGTGAGGAGCAGCCCCAAAAGATAATACAATAGCGCAATCGTGATTCCACGCAGGCGAAGTAAAATGATCTTAAAGCCTCCGGGTTACAACAATGCCGCAAATTTCTAAGAGCATAAAATGCTCTGGATATATGTTCAGTTAAGCTCGCGCAGTGATTACGCCATCTTAGATTAGAATCAACTGCGACACCCAAAAACTTTGTGGAGGATGCTTCAGGGATTGATTTACCATTATACCTTACGTAGAGACTGCAAGGACAATCGGAGTGACCATTCCTAAATTGAATTAGCTCCGTTTTATCCCCGTTCAACATCAGCCCCTGACAGTCACACCACGCAATCATGTTGCTGACGACAGAATTTGCCGCACTAGATACTTGTTCGAAAGTGCCAGAGATAATACAGCTAGTGTCGTCGGCATACTGCGTCAGCAGGCATTGACCAATTGCAGCATTCAAATCGTTTGCATACAACAGGAATAGTGTAGGCCCCAGTATCAAACCCTGCGGCACCCCACCTGTTACGTTCCACGTATCTGAATAAAAGCTCTGCATTATATTATTTCTTTCGCCCAGCAAACACACTAATGACTTTCGGTGCGATAGGAAGGATTTAAAGAGATTGTAAGTTACGCCTCTTGCACCGTACATAAACAACTTATCTAGAAGAATGGTGTGATCAAGAGTGTCAAATGCCTTACTAAGATCAAAGAACAAGCCAACGGCACACTGCTTTCGATCCAAGCTTTCAAATACACGATCTAGAGCATTGTAGACAGCGTCACATGTAGATTTTCCTCGCACAAAACCGAATTGGCTGGGACTCAGTATTTGAAATTTTTCCAAATACGAAATTAATCTCTTGTTTATAATTTTTTCAAAAATTTTGGAAAACACCGATGGCAGAGCTATTGGCCTATAATTATTTATGTTTTCAGTACTCCCTTTCTTATGGATTGGAATCACTTTTGAGGTCTTTAGAACGTGCGGGAAAGTACCAGGCACCAGACATTCATTACATACGTGTGCTAAAGGATCAGCTACTTCTTTTGAAACGTGCTTCAGAAGGGAGCACGGAATATCATCGATTCCAGCAGAATTCTTGCTACTAGTTTCTTTTATGATTTCTAGAATTTCTTTAGCACAAGTGGGTTGTAAAATATATATTGCCGCTGACATAATCGGTTACTCTATCACTACCAGTCCTGTTTGCAGGTACATCGGCAAAAAACTGTTTAAAGGAGTCTGCTACCTTAGCAGGTTCCTTTATCAATTCACCATTGTTGTTACGAAGTGTTATAACTCTTGAGGATTCAACACGATTGGTAATATCTTTTATAATACTCCACGTAGTTTTCGCCTTGTTTTTTGAATTCAAGATCAGATTACTGTAAAATTTATTTTTGGTTGTTTCTAATTGGAATTTGTACTGCTGTTTTTTTAGTTTATATAAATTTTCTAAATTGGAATCGGCGTTAGATTTACATAATGTCTCTAATTCACGTAGCTCCATTGCTTTAATCCTAAGATCGTCGTTATACCAGCCCGGCGATTTATTTTCTTTTACTGGATGTTTTTTTAATGGAAAGCACATATTAAGTGATACAGAAAACATTGTAAAAGCTTCCCAAATTTGACATCAGCATTGTCACTATTATGCATGTCCGTCCATTCTTCACGGATTATTCGCTCTTTAAATTGTGAAATGTTATTATCCGAAAATATGCGAGAAAGGCGGAACTTTTGTTTTCGACTCACCAAAGGTCTTTTCGCATACAAGCACTGATACCTGTGGTTAGACATCGCAGACATCCCCACAGAGCAATAATATAGATCCGCAAAATCGCCCGCAAAAATATTATCAATCAGACTGCTGAAATCCGTGGTCACGCGCGTGGGCTCAAAAACATACGGAATTAAATTAAAGCATGCAAAAATATTTAATAAATTTTGTTTTTCAGTCGAGTCAACATTAAAGTTAATATTAAAATCCCCACACACGAACACCGCACTATCAGGACTATACCATCGTCGAGCAAGTTAAAAAGTTTCTCAAAAAATACTTCTAGTGTCCCAGTAGGAGACCTGTATACACATATTACGATATATTTAGAGGATATTAATTCTACAGTAGCGCAGGTGTATTCAAATTGCTTCTCAATTGGTACAACAGCAGATTGAAGACAATTTGCAACAACTCCGCGTTTGACATATATGGCTGTGCCGCCTCCTACGGAGTTCGTTCGTGAAAAGCTAGATACTAACTTATAATTATGTACAGAGTAGACAATATTTCATTGCTTGCTAGCCAATGTTCAGACCAAACAAACTGTCGGGCAACATTTGTTCACAAAGGAGCGCTCTAAGACGGAATTTTATGACGGAGACTGCGCGTATATTCAAATGAACAACATTGGTATCACAGGCTCAGCCAAATGGCGTTTGATCTCTGTGAAAAAAGTTTCGTGTTGGTGAACTATCGACATGAGCCGATGAATTTATGGCAATGAGGTTACCTATTATAGTATGGATTTGTTATTTTATTCCGTTTTGCTGAATAATTGTACCGAGAATTTTTCACAATTCAATTTAAGATTGATTTTAAATTTAGGTAATGAGTCAATTGTATGATTTATTTAATTAAAGGTGTTAAGTTTCTTTAAATTAATTCCTTTTATTTAAGATGTCTAGCGTTTGCTAGTCTATTCAATGCGTTTTCTACTAGATTTTGTTGGTGATTTGTGGACTGTTGTTCGAAACAAGAGCTGTAGAGATTTTGTTAGGCAGTTCCTTGGTCGACTGTTAACGTGAGTAGACGAATTTTTAAATATTATTGATGCCATTTTGTAATTCATTTTAATATTCTAACTTTTCGCATAAATTGAATTTAATATAGCCAATTAAGGAATTCAATAAGTAATAATTGTTAATATATTGATGTGTGCACATTAGAGATATAAGATCATTTATTATTTTCGTGACAGGAAGATATATTTTAGTTGTAATTCTCTCATTAGGTTAAAGAGTTAATTTTTTCGTTATTCTATTTTGCTGATTCATTTTTATTTTACCAATCGCCTCGGTTTGGGTGAGTGGAAGCTTTGTGCTTGCAATTAGCTTATTTGTTGTAAATTACTAGAATTTGTCCACGCTTAATTTAGTTTGTTTTGTTGAAACCACGTGGATTGAATTTGTTAGATTTAGGATTACCTTCCTGAACAAACAAAACTTTTGCTTTGTATAGGAAATAGCATTGTCCTTTTGTAATTTAGAATCAAGTGCAGTTTTTATTTTTTGGCCAGAACCTTCAGTTCACGGTTTTTTTTTCTGCCATTTTTGTTATTTTACCCATTTATAAAATAAAATTTGATTGTTAATTATCTTCAATTTTTGGGGTAATTAAGAAAGTCAGATTTCTTTCACCCAAAATTTACTTGTCGTGGTTAGATTCAAGTTTTAATTCACGAGGGTAACTCTGAGATTAATTGTACTTTTGCGGCCTTTAAAATTTTATCCGTAGACCTAGCCAATTTCATTTTTCAATTTTAATATTCATTTTTGCATTTTAATTTTTACAATCAGTACACAGTAATACGTAATTTTATCTCTTTTCTTTCATGTATTTTAAATTTTGCATTTTAGAAAACGGATAAAAATAGTCTAAAATAAATCGTAGTCAAACTTGATACAAAAAAACCATGTTTTGTTGTTTAAATACGTAGCCAATTGATAAAAATTTCGCTTCCACTTTAAATGGATCAAACATAGTAACCAACAAGCAAAAATATTGTAGTGATATTAATATTTTAATCATTTATATTATCCGATTTAACTGTAATGTCACCGGACTGTTTGACACACAGATTCAATCACTGTGACCAATCACACATATGATTTTATGTAAATTTTATTTGATATTACGTTGTCACGAATCGTGTAAACTAAGAAAACTCGTTGGAAATTTAAAGTTAGACTTGTCAATTAATTAATATCTTTTTAATACGTTATTTTAAAGAAGTTTTAGTTGTCACTCACCGGACTTGCTGTTTATTTTTACAACTCGTGGTAAACTATGCTACACCCATATATAGGGTACCCAACTGGTTAACAAAGACCAATTACATCTGCTGTCATAATCATCGTTATCTGATCTTATCAATTTACACGGCACGTCAGATGCAATATGAAAGCTTCCTTCATATTACACGATATACATGATGGCAGACAGGCATATCATCTATATCTTGAGCATTACGATAATCAACGTTAGAAATTCCCCCTAAAGGTAAACAGGTATCCTAAGTATTAAGCTGGTATATATTTAGAGATCCCCATCGTACTGGGTGAATTTCATTTGGGATATTGACGTTCAATCGTTTCCATATCCGCAAATACCTGTCTGGTGTCTGTCTGCATTAAGAATCTTGAATCCCATATACTCTTACGTGGGCGAAAACGCCACGTATTTATATATAAATTACCTCCCTGAACACCGTAGTACCACGTCGCTCTGTTCAAAATGGCGGATGAAAATAATTTTGGAGATAGGAGTAAATGGTTTAAATGCCTGATGTGGCGGTTGCTTCATACGGGGTCTCTATCGGGAGGGTTGATGGATTTATGCTTTCGCTGGAATTGAGGTATTAAAAGGGATGTAGGAATGAGATATTAATCCCTACGTTATTGTGGTATTCATGTTTTGTGCTCTGCGGATATACGTATACAGTACTATTCAAAATTGCCTATACCTTAGAAAGGGAACATCTATTCCATAGGGAGCTTGTACTTTTGACATTTAATGCAAAAAATTATTTCTCATACAAATATTTCCCCTTATGTTGTATCATTTACGTTATTAATAACGTGTACGTTATCGACAAATATAACGTATTTACGTCATTTCAGTCTGAAGTGGTATACTGTATCCGATAAATGTATGTTATAAAACAACATGCATGTTATTTACAGTACGTTATGTGGAATAAAATAACGCCATACGATCCCTTGCAGTTATACGAATAACAGCAACGGGCCTGTTCTTTAATTCAGCATAATGGTTTGGTGGCTTACACCAATGGTGGCCATGTTGAGGATGACGTCAGTTGTTGATGTTTTACCGGTGCATCCACTATCAGTAAATTTAAAAACACTCCTAACCTCAGTGCTGTGGTCGAATCCTTATATGTGTTATATTATATAACAGACATATATATTTACCTAATGAAATCATTTCAATTTCCGCTGGCGTTAATTTCGTTGTTAACGATTTTCCATCACATTCTAAAGAAACCTGTACGGCCTCTTCTTCAAACGGCAAACAAGCTTCAATGTTTACTGGAATTATTTCAATTTAGAGGTTATGTCAGCTTATGCTAATTCACCACACTAAACTCACCAACTCCCAAAATCGGTTGCGCGATGATGGCACTACTTGGTGAAGCGGTAAATTTAGAACGTGTTCTGGGTGCACCACCAGAAACTAAACAGTAATTTAAGAACGTTACTGGTGAAAGCAACTGCAACCGGTGAATCCACCGACAAAATTAAAAACAGCCCCAACACGTTATGAACAAAAGTGAGGTTAAAGTTTACTAAATTGTCAATGGAAGCGAGTTGATTTTTGGAAATGAGTGATGATTTCAAGAATTTGTTGGCTGTTGGTTTATTAGAGCAACTTTTAACTGTTAATGATAACACTAAGTGTGAAATCAAAAGGTACATTACATAAAAAGATTATTTGTGTTTTTGTAGGAATAATTCTGTAATTGAAGTAGACCTGGACCTGACTTGCAAAATCATTTGAACTATTTCTTGACATTTTCATAAAATTATTTATAGGTAGATTGCTAGAATACGGTGCTCACATAACAAATACAACCATTCATACAGCAATAAAGACAAACACTACAGTAGCACTTAAAAGTAGAATATCTGTTCAAACATGGAAATATTATATTTTCAAAGTATATTGGTTAAGGATTTTCTATTTTTACGCACACAGTAGTTACCAGAAGTGTGTGGGACAAAATTTTTAGGTGGCGGTAGAACAATTTGTTGTAAGTCGAATAATTCCGGAAGTAAATAATGGTGTAAAAATATAAGGTACTTGCAAGTGAAATTACTAAAAATTCAAGAAGAACGCATTATTAAACAAAAATATGGAACTTCACGTAAAAGTATTCGCAATATCTGTCATAAATATATATATGTTTATATTATTCTACAAACTTGTTTTTAATAAACACCAAAAAAAACACCGAGTTTTTTATTATTTAATTTTGACTATGTAGGGATACTAGAATTTCAAAAGGAGGTGACGTATATGATAGCCTTGTTTGTACCCCAAGATGTGCTTTAATACTTTCACTGATATACAAATTTGCCCAATTTTTCCTGTTCCTTGGTAGCACTTTTCTGCTGTTCCAATCCAAGCCTCTCTCCTCCAACCACTAACCCATCACATTGTTCCACTTTAACTTTAACATGATCTCCGGATTATTCTCTTCCTCTGTGGCTATGTTTGCCTCTGCTCCTCCAGTCGAATTAAGTATCCAAACCACGTTAGTTGTTTTTCTATACTGCTTTGGATCGGTTTTAAATCTGTTCTTACTACTTCGTTTCGAATTCTGTCTCTCTTCGTGTTGTCGCGGAAGATGATAAAAAAAAACGCGGCACTTATTACTTTTAACCGGGTTTTACTTCACAGCACCGATCATACATTCAACATAACCTAACACACATCTTCGATGTGACTGTTCACGTTAAAAGTAAGGTTAATTTATCATACTGAATTGGCAGGAATTAGAATTTTCTCTTGTAATTAATTTATTAATAATATTCTTGCCTGACAGCGTTTCATTACAACAAATATTTCGGGTTTCTTTAGTTTTGACATTTTTATATTTTATTTATTCCTTGGGTAACTGAAGTTTGACTCTGTAGATGGCGCTCGTTTGGCTATTTTTGGCGTGAAATAATCAATATTTATAAGTAATAAAGCGGAATTTCATTTTATCTTTTAATATTTTAATCTTTATGCCCGCTTCTCAAGCGAATTTGTATAAATAGTTTCTTCAAAATGCCATTGTCAACGACACAACATCACTACCACACTAACTGCTACACTTGGCTGGCGCCGCAATTATTCTTTCTAATTAACAGAATCACACATAAAGCTGTCTCCGTCGTTAAACGTTTCCCATCTTTACACTTTTTTCCTCTAATAACGTTTTAATTTTAACATGTGTGATAACGTATAGTTTTAAAGCTTCAAATCTTGACCAGGTATATAATATTTAATTTCTTTTTTCTTGGTTTTTAGGTCGTCAATATTAAAAACATGAATGAGTACGACGTTTCGCTTTATTACAAAGCTTTTTCAAGTATATAAATAAATGTAAAAAGTGTAAATTATAAATAAAATGTTTTTGTTTAATAATGAATTAATAAAAAATTGGGAATTACTTAAATTTATTACCAAAAACGAATCTAAATCATTACAAATTCACAATGCACAAGCTCCAAAATTGTATGGTTTACCAAAATTACATAAAAATAATATACCTTTAAGACCAATAGTTTCTTATGTACAAAGTCCTTTTTTATAAATTATCAATTTTTTTAGCAAATTGCCTTAAAAGTAGAGCGTTCAAAAATGATTACCATATAAAAGATTCCTGGCAATTCAAGGAATTTATAGACAACATTAAATTAAAACCAAATTTTAAAGTGATATCCTTAGATGTAGTATCGCTATACACAAATACACTATTAGACCTAGCAAAACAAATTACACATAAAAAATGGCAATTAATTGAAAATTTTACAAATATACCTACCACAGAATTCATTAATGCAGTAGAATTAATACTAACACAAATATATTTCTAATACAAAAAAAATTAAATAAACAAATTTTTGGATGTGCAATGGGTTCACCAACTTCTAGTATCATTGCACAAATTTGTTTTTCAGTAGGTATATATAAGAAAAAAATTTAAATAAAATAAATTTCGAAATAATTTTTTTCAAAAGATATGTAGATGATTGCATACCGCGTTAGAAGAAAAAAATATACCAGTTTTACTTGAAAATTTTAATTTCTTTCATTCAAGATTAAAATTTACAATTGAAATCGAAGAAAACAATAGCATTACCTTTTTAGACCTCAAACTCATCAACAATGATAACAAAATTCTAACTAAATGGTATACTAAACCAACATGGTCTGGACGTTATCTAAATTTTAAGTCTTCGCAACCTTTATCTCAAAAAGTTAGTGTTATTATCAGTTTAGCTGACAGAGCAATAAAATTAACAAGTCCAGTTTTTCGATCAGATACTATTAACAAAGCAAAAAATATTCTAGAACAAAATAATTATCCAAATTCTCTTATAAACAAAATATTCAAACAAAGAATTTTTCTTTTTTATAATAAATCAACAAAAAAAATACATATACAAAATTGCCTATCAAAACACAAACAAACTACAAAACCAAATCTATTCAAAATTAAAATCAAAAATTGAAAAAAGTAAAACATCACACATAGTTTATAAAATAGACTGTCAAAATTGTAATGGTGTATATATAGTGAAACCATGCAATATTTGGAAAATAGAATAAAAGGACACAAATATAATAAAAATCTTACAGCTTTCAAAAAACATGAAATAACTCAAAATCATACCTTTGATTTCAACAACGTAACAATTTTAAACAAAGAACAAAATTTAAAAACACGTAATATATTTAAAATAATTCAAATTTATAAACATAAAAATGCAGTCAATGATAAGACCGATATACAATATTTCACAAAATTATATAATTTAATTTTATAACTAAATACAATATTTTTAAAGAACTATTTAATTACAAAATTCAAAAACGAATAATCAAAACATCCTATTTTAAAACGCAATCTGTAAATAAAACATAATAATACATTCAAAATCATAGTAAACAAAACAATTTTGTCATTTATTAAACAAAAACATTTTATTTATAATTTACACTTTTTACATTTATTTATATACTTGAAAAGCTTTGTAATAAAGCGAAACGTCATACTCATTCATGTTTTTAACATTGACGACCTTAAAATCAAGAAAAAAGACATTAAATATAACGTATAGTGATACAACCTACGAAAATTCATTGCAACCGTTATGATGACGCTTGCATGTTATACGTTATGTTATTTTTAACGTTTTACGTTATTTATAACGTAAATGATACAGCAAAAAGGGGAATATAATAAGATTGCAAGCTACGGTGTCGTTCGTTGAGCAAAAACCTAATACGAGTCACTTGGCGAGAAACTTTTAAATTGCAGTTTTTATTGCAATTAGAAAACTGCACCTATATACATAAATCGGTTCTGTTTCACTGAAAGCTAAAGCATATATGCAGATTTGGCTAATACAATCCTGGCCATACAGGAAACTTTAATTTTCTAACCATTCTTGAGAAACCACAACTAATTCCACCCCCAGGTTTGAATATTTTCGACGAAGAAACTCGTAACTTCGTAAGCACGTAACTAGGACGAAATACCTTTTGTAAGTCCCCAGGTCCAAGAGCGTGCACCCCTTTGGCATGCAAATCCAACACCTCCGTCTTTTCGCCCTCTAAAACTGCGGGTTACCTCATTTCATAGACCGCTAAACCACGAGCGTGATTACTCGAGCAAAACTTCTTTAACTCTAGCGTAGTTGATATAGGATAAAGTTTTCTTGTCCTTTTATTTTTGATAGAACAACGGGAGAGGATGGTCCTCTGATGGGATTAAGGAAAATAAAACAAAACAAAAAACGGAGCTCGTTTTACGACATCGAATAACGGTGAATTTTGTATTTAACAGCTCCTGTTTTTATTTAATTCAAACTAAGTTACCGCACGATTTTCTCCCCCACGGTCCTTTTATGATTCTTGTTTGGAGAATTCGCCCGCCGAATACTGATCAGTTCGTTAAAACGTGCGAAACTGGGATTATGGGGATCGTGTAATATAAAAAAAAAAGGTGCTGACGAGAATTATACAAAGGAACAACGTTCGAACTTACTCGTCCCGTGGTGGCATTTGCGTTCTGAGGAAATCAATTTTATACGTACTAAAAAGAAGATTATGTGGGGCTGACTTTGCAAAAAGTTAAAAGAACAATTTTTGGTTTGGGATTTTACTGTAAGTTTTGATGAATTCTTTTACGAGTTTCTTATACTTTTACATCCCACTGATGCGTGTAACCTGCGCATCTTTTTCCTCCTTCAACCTCTTTGATATACGGGAAATAGATTATTATCAATTCCCAATGTGTTGAGGGTGTGTTTATAGCTCCAGATCAGTTTCAACTTGCATTTATACGTTTCTAGTGCTTTTAGCACCATCTGACTGTCGCTGAAGATTTTTATTGATTTGTGCGTGTATTTTTTATTCAAAATCTCTCACACACACATCTCAATGGCACAGATTTCATCTTGAAAGGTTGTAATATCTTCTAACTTGGACTGCGACAAAATATTCCTGCACCCACACCCTGCTCAGTTTTCGAACCGTCCGTAAACCAAAAAGTGCTTGCTGGCGTCAGTTTTACATCTTCATTGCTGTTTGGAAAAGAGGTGGTAAAGTATGCATTGATCACTGATCGAGTATACATCACGTCCGCCTCAACATGTCGTCGTAAGTAATCGATTCCAGCAGCTTTAGGCTACACAGACTTGAGTATGAGCCGATTGATTCGCTCTTTGCCTTAGGTGAAATGCTGGTAATCTGGTCTCTTTCCACAACAATGTGCAATGGTGGTAGGCTCAGAAAACGTCTAGTGCCAATGACGAGGAAGAGGATACTGCTCCCGTGAATATCACATTTGTGAGTTCGCATAGATATAAGTTTTGCTGTGGTTCTGGCTTGGTGCGCCTTTGGCACCAAGCTGTTGCTCTATAGATTATGGTTGGACGTACTACCATCACATAGAGCCAATGCAATAGCTTTGGAGATAGCCCCTAAGGTTTCCCACATATCCTTCAGAAAGTCCATAAAGTTAGCGTTGCTTTGTTAGGAAAGTTAGGTTATGCCACCCCTAAGGACGGCTACAATCCCTAACCAAACGAACAACGGAAGGCAACTACGATCTAATAGCCAGCGGATATCGGCAGCTGGGTTGTGTCACCCAGAGGACGACTACAGTCTCCAACCACGCGGAGAGAGGCTGGAAGCTATCCTTGTATAGCCCAGAGCACGACTACGATCTAACAGCAGGGGAGGCGGGGATCAATGCAGAATTACTAGTGCCACAGTTTGAGTGGAAGTAAATGTTTGAGACAAGTCTAAGAGCCGTCCATGTTAAGTGCATTTTGGAATTGAATTTGAAAAATTTTAAATGTATATCTTGGACTGCTACAATGAAACTGAAATAAAATGATGTGTGATGTGTTTTAATCGCTGCTCTTACAGGAAACCCCAATGGCGGAATATTAAGCAGCATATCTTGGAAAAAAAGAGTTGAGATTTGGCCATTCGTTTTTTCCTTATCTCTTACGGTTACTTCGATCATCTATTTTGATAAGCTATTTGGATCGCTCCATACAATGCATTAGATATAATACTGTTCCTGGTTTTGAAGTGCCTCATTACTTACTACCACAGAGTATCTATTAGGACATTATTAACTTTCGAGTTATAACTTTTCATACAAGTGATTTTCAAAGTAGTTTGAATTCATAACCATTACATGGCTAAAGGGTGTTGGGGTAGAAAGTACTACTTAAAAATTGAAAGACAGGAATTCAAATATGGCAAAATCAACTTGACAGAAAATTGGGGAATTAATCGAGCAACTCGATCAAAAGAATATGAACTAATGCTAGAAGTTTGGATGAAGAAAGGCATGACCAAAAATTGGAACTAAATCTTACAATAATTACAGAGGCATATCCCTGTTAGATGTGGTGTGTAAGGTGCTTGCTACTGAAATTAAGATAAAACTAGAGCCGTATTCCGAAGAAAAACTAATAAGGCTATATCAGGTAGGATTCAGGAAAGGAAGGAAGATCAGATATTTAGATTAAAGGAAGTCATAACATCTGGTTATGGGTAGAAAATATCAGGAGAAGTACTTTTCCTGGCCTTTAAGGCGGCATAAAATTGTGCCTCTAGAATTAACTTAATTAAGATATTTTGTAATTGTAATGAAGGTTTTGACAGAAATTGGTGAGACTTGTGAAGATGACGCTAGCTAAAACTACCAACAGTGTTCGGAGCAGATTAACAAGATAAACAGATTTCGATTTGGAAGAGGACTTAAACAAGGCGTCCTTCTGCCAACATTATTACTTAATCTGGCAGTGGTAAAGGTTGTGACAGACAGTCAATTGAACAAAAAGTCACCAAGTTATTTGTCATGTAGATGATATGGCTATGATTGTATGAGGAGAGAAAGATTAGAAGGAAAAACCAGGAATTTAGTAGAAGCAGCGTTAAAAAATGAAATTAGTTATTAATGAAAACAGGAATAAATTGAAAGAAGTATGCAGAGCAAGAATTAAAGTGGACACACAAAAGAAACCCTAGAGTTTTTTTGTGCGAAAGAATTTATATATGTAGGTACCCCAATTGAATAAAGAGCCACTAGGTTATTTTGTTATGCAAATGATATGACTATAAATGTATGAAAAGAGAAAGATCACAAGAAAGTTGTCAGGAATTTAGTGGAAGCAGCGTTGAAAATAGAATTAGATATTAATGAAAACAAGAATTAATTGGTGAGGATTGGGAGACACTATCCAGGACACACAAAAAGGAATCCTATTAATCTGCAACTACAATGAAGAGAAAGAGATTAACATGACAGTAAAATGCCATTCGCTTGATCCAATCTAAGTAGTTGTTGAGAACATCGAAATTAAGAGTATGCGAATTATTTTGTAATCTACATTGTCGTACAACTGCAAGATCTGGGTGTTAAATCAGAAGCAAAAAGAGGAAGTAACTAAATGAAGAGAAGAAAATATTAAGAAGGATTCTTAGATATATTAATATAAGGTAGATATGCTGGTAAAATTAACGAAGAATTGAAAACGTAGGAAGAATGGTTGATAGAATAGTTAGACAAAGAGTACTTGAGTGGTAAAAATGAAGGAAAGCGTTGCGGAAGACCTAAAGGAAGGAATTGCGAATAGTTCGTAAGAATATTTTAAGGATAGGAACGTACGGAAGAAGATTGCGTACCTTTAGGCCTAAAAATATAATCAATTTGTCTATAAAAGAAAATAATACAACTGTCAATTTGTACATCAATACCAATAACAGCAGACGCCTCGTATAAAAGGATAAAAAATATTGCTTACGCTACAAGACGGATATAAACGCGTTCTATAAACATGGAGTTCAAATATTAACAATAGCCGGCGAACGAATACAAAAATAATAAAAAGAAGACGCAGCTTGACTCCTTTGTCTAGTAAAAGATTTGCACGGGCGATTTCGCAGCGGGAATCTAAAACATCACGATATTATGCTGTCGTGCGACATGACGTTCACAATTTCCAACATAATTTCGGAATTGAAGGATTGAGTTGTCGCTGCTAAGGTATGGAAAACTCGAATCGTTATTTCAGTGATTAATTGGACTGTCTCAATCCGGGCGAATTTAAAAAAAAGGAATCGTCGTTTTCTATTTCAGAATTTGAAGCAGATAATTCAACAAGGGGCCTGTGTAATTTACAGCGAAAGATGAAAACATCTCGCGATAGAGCGAGGATTTTTTTGTATCATCAATCACAGTGTTCCTTGCTTATCTATTTTCCAAAGTGAAGCGATTTTAGCGCAAGAAAAACAGCGGCTCTTGATTGAATAATCTTTTCTTCAGCTACATCTTACGCTATATTACAAACTGTTTCAGCTTTGATATATGCAATCACCATCAACATTAATATTCAGCACCATCACAGCGTCGAGCCATCGTTCGAGTGCTAAATAATAAAACACGTTTGATGTGATCCCAGCATTCTTTTTTTTTTACTTTTTAGAGGGCCGTTGAGTACAGATAAATAATTTTAAGGAATTGAAACTTGTCGTGTTAATTATTCTGACAATACATGCACAGCAGTGTCTGCAAAATTCATGCTCGTTCTAGCGGTTGAACTGCTGATGCCGGAAGCAGCATAACAGGTGGAATATGATTGCCGCAATTCTCTTAAGTCCGGCTTTTATTGCCTGGCCCTGACGAGTTTTAATTAAATTCCTGGCTGACTTTACGTTCGAAGTGAGGTCGATTGTTAGATGCTCTATTGATAGTGCTCACGAAGGACGAAAGACATCCTACGTCTACCTCATACAGGGTTTTTCATTTCCTCTTTAATTCTTAAACAGTAGGAAAGCTTTTTATAAACTGTTGTAGGATTATAATGTTCCTATAATGCAAAATTATCGTCACTTGCACACAGTATTTTGTAACGCCGGTACTTTGTGAATGAACAAATAAGAATCACTGTCGCATGATATATTAGAAAACTAATTAAAACACGAGATTTTTTCATGTAATGCATGGATTCGTACCCGTATAATCTTGTTTCGTGTGCCCCTTTTGCCATAACAATGGAAGACGCAAGTCTTCGGTTATATGTTAGTAGGGAGTATAATATTTTCGTTCGTCCAAGATAATTGGTTTTTTGATATTTTGGTTTCATCACATAAGAGATTATTATAATTTTGCCTTCATTTCTATAATGAAATATTCTTTTGAGAATTTTTTTTTACCATCTTTATTTACCCCTGCTTTCAATTGTTTATTAATGTAATAATGGAATGAAGGCAAAAACTTTCTTTCGTCAAATTTCCTACAGAAACTGAATTTACCAACCTATTGGTTCTGGATTTTAATCAACACTTTATTATTAATTTCCATTAGCCGGAAACAAATGATTTCGATGTGAAACAGTGGCTTTTAAAGGATTTCTTTGAAACATTAAGATAGATTCACGCATTGTTACTTAATAGATGTTAAGGCCATTTAATGTACCTTGGTTTTCTTATTTGTTTATGATTTTTCTTTTAAATTAAACTGCAAGTTTTATTTTATTTTTTCAGTCATTTGAGATGAGGTCACAATCGAATAGGTTTGTCGATGCATCATTCATAACAGCAGTAATATTTTTCTGATGGATTCTCAAGCAATTTAATTAAGTATTAACCTTTTGCTGAGTTAAATTAAATTATCTTAAGTACAAAGTGTTAATTTGGTTATCTTTTTGAAATAAAATTTTAACTTTTACTTAAATGCTTATTTTAATTTGTCTAGTGTGTAATTGTCTGTAATGCAATGACCCTTTTTAAAACTAAACATAGAGAAATGCTTATAAACATTATATGTTCAGAGTTATAAGAAGTCACCGTATATAGATATATAGATATCTATTGCTCTGTTTTTAATAATAATAATAATAAATTTATTGCCCAACAGTGTTTCCACCAAATAAGGACAAAAAAAACATACAATAAACAATACAAAGCTAGTACTTAAAAATACATTAGATTAACTAAAGAAAAAAATAATATGAACAAAAGTGTGTATTACAGAAAAAATAAGGTAAAAGATTACTTAATATACTGAAGGTACGCATTTACCAAACTCCTCATTGTGCAGTTGAAGATATCAATCAATGGGGTAATCTTATTATATGTTTCACAAATAAATTTTAAAGGAGCTTTAAATAATAGATTAGAGTGCCGCGTGGCAACGTAGAAAGTACGAGAACAACGCGCGGATTGCCTTGGCACAAGAAATGATAATTTATATAGTATAAGGGGACTTGAGATTATGCCATGAACAACACGGAATAAAAACTTGAGCCCCTGTATAGACCGCCTCGTTTCTAGAGCTTGTGTTTCAAACATTGCTAACAGTGAGGTTTGGGGGAAGCCACGTTCAGGATACACACCACACGTTCGAAAATACATATATTTTAAAAATTTTCGTTGAACGTTTTCAAGAAGATTTTTATATCTGTCATAGTAAGGGTTCCACACTACAGGCGCATATTCGAGTCTCGATCGCACCAAGGTATTGAACAATGAAAAGAAAGTGGCAACATTACGAAACTGCTTTGGTGTGCGCAACACAAAACCCAACATTCTATTAGAGCAGGAAACCACATCGGTTATATGAGTGGAAAAGGTCAGCGATGCACAGTGTTTCGATTTTCACAAGTTAGCTGGACAAAATTATTTCGTTACATTTTTTGCCTCGAAAAATATTGTTGTATGCGTATAATTTTTTTTCTGTATATAATTACCATCATCATCAGTTTGTGTGTATACAGGGTGTCCCAATCATCAAGAAATGAAAGATTGTCAACAAACTGAGTTTTTTCAAAACATTATTTTATGAATTGTTATATATCGTCGAACTGCATGCCTTAAAAATACTTTGTACTATACAGGGTGTTCCATTTTTCAGCTACTTATCAAAAAGGTTAAATAGAACAGTCAGTATATTATTGAATATCTGGATAGTCCAATCTCAAAGAAGCAAATTGATATACGATACTAAATAGTTTCAATCGGTATTTTTTTAGTTATTTACTGTGTTGTCTCGAAAACAATTTAAGGCTTAATACACCATTTTTATTTTTTTCTAATTTGATCAAAAATTAATGTTACTGTAATCGCCGTGGGCTCTGTAGCGTTATTTTAATGTATTTGTATACAAGATGTTTCATAACGCATAATGTAACTTTTTCTAGAACATTTTGAATTGAACACAATGTATATATATTTCGGTACATTCGTCTTTTTGCAAGCTTTTATTTGGTATCACATTTGTTGAAAAAAATATTAAAAAACAATAATAGAGTTAATCGAAAAACAAAGTTAAAAAGTTTAGTAAACATAAGGGTACATGCAGGGATAATCTATGCTTGCGCACAGTTTAGACTTAGATTTTCGTTCAGAGGGATCATGTAACTAGGTTTAGCTAGCTTCTTCTATTTAATGAAAATACTGTTTCATCGAAAAGTATATATTGAATAAATAAAAGCGATAAATAAAAAGCTAAACATTAAAGTATTACAATACACCTAACACGTGTGGGTTAAGTATTTCAAAAACAAAACTACGTTATATAAATACTCCTCCTACTACTTCTATAACTATAATAAAATAATAAAAATAAATCAATAAAAATATAAAAGTAAATTCATAAATAGTGAAATTATTCATTCTCACTATATTCTTCCTCAGTCGAATCAGCTACAACATAGTCCTCTAACTAGTAATTATGGTTGGACGGAAGTAGAGGAGTATTTACCGAAGGCAATATTAAATCTAAAACCTCGGAAGGGAGACTTCTACTTTTTTTTTGGAGTTTCCCTAAGCCCATTAATTACAGGGTCAGATGTGATAATTAACATATTTAGCAAATCTCTATTCGTTGCAATACATGATCGCTTCCGAGTATTATGTTCTCGAAATCTTCTGCAATCTTTATTGCGAGCTTTCTGGGCCTCCTCAAATAGCTGCCCGATTGGCAGAAGAACCAATTGTATCAGCACTGTGCACAAGTATTTTATGCACCGTATGTTATCAGTAGTTTGCATCTTGCGAAAAAGTTCGAAATTTTTTAATGTTAATTTTATAGCCGGATGACAATGCTCTTAATAAAGTACCAAATCTTCGTAGAAGAATCTAGCCCTGTAATCTTTGCGCTTAGTTCAGGGTTTCCGAAAAATCTTCGGGCAGTATTGCTGTCATACTTGAACCATATCCGGCTTTCAGTTTATCCAGAAGGAGACCTAATTGCTCCTTAAGCTCCTTCTGCACTAAAGTGGTACCGTTACGATTTCTTACACTTTCCTTCAATTTCTTACAAACTCTGTACTTTCACTGGCACTCTTATTACGGAGGCCAAGTTTCTACTACCAGACAATCCCCGCTGAAACTTCTGCGGCAACACTAGCTCGGATGTATTCTCGAATTTACTAAATCCTCAACACGTCTTCTTTGGTTCTGTCGCTCGATTCCACAAATCTTTGCGAGACGTCCAGATGTGTGACAACATTCTGGTGTTAGTAACTTCGAATGATTAAGGATAGCAGGAAACTGTAAATCTCCTGCCATCCATCCCGCATATTTACTGAAAAAGCGTTCTCGACTCTTCCCACAATTGTACCACTTGTCTGATAATTTCGAGGAAAACCTGCATATCGCATTTTTTGTTTCCCTCAATGATGCCTCCGCAACCCTCGAAAAATCGTATTTTGCCAACAAAAATTGGTACAGCATGTTGTTTCGGTATTTTTTCCCATGCTTCAGCCATTCTTCAAACAGCTCCAATTTTTCAATAAGCAGTCTAAAGAATTTAAAAAAAAACATAGTTGTACAAAAGTGTGCAGCTAAAATCTGTTATATTTTGGAAGTAGAAGCTTGCAGCTACAATATAATTAATCTTGGCCTGGGGCACACGGGGGCATATAGTTTCGAGACAGTTGAAAAGAAAAATCGGCGAAAAGTCGACAAAATTGAAGAAGAAGATTTTTAAAATTATTGAGCTGAGCTTTTACAGTTTATAGACAAAATTAGCAAGTACTTACCTTTAGCTTGAGAATCCATCACACTGAAATATATATATATATGCTAATAAACAGCACGGTGGAGTATTAGCACAAAGAGGTGCGAATAACAATAAATGCAAATTTACTTATCCTTCCCTTTACCCTGGGCTAATTATTCATTAAACGATTAATTAGGAGACAAAAAAAATGTTAAATCCTATCTTTGAAAGGGTTGTTTGTCACTGTCAAACTTCACTTTTCAACAATTCGCCAATGACTTTTGTCCAGCTAACTTGTTATAATCGAAACACTGTGCGATGGGTCGAATGTAACCCCCAAGTCGGTGACAGTAGTTAGACGGCTCAGGTTTTGGTTTTCAAGGTTATAGTTATAGAAAATTGGAGATCTTTTCCGTGTGAACGACATCACATGACATTTTGAGATATTAAGATATAATTTATTATTAGTGCTCCAATTGTAAAGCACATCTAAATTGTGTTGCGGATTACGGAAGTCATCCTGAGCCTCTACCGGCAAAAATAATTTCACATCATCAGCGAACATCAAGCATTCACAAGTCAGACTCGTAGGCAGGTCATTTATAAAGATTAAAAACAGGAGTGGACCGAGGTTTGATCCCTGGGGAATACCAGACGTAATCGCTGTGACATCGGAGTTATACCCATTGTAGGTAACAAAAAAAAATTCCATCGCAGAGATAGGACTGCAGCAAACGCAGTAACGGATCGCTAACGCCAAACTCCGACAACTTACGAAGTAAAGTGCCGTGATCCAACCGACCGAACGCTTTTGCAAAGTCCGCGTATACGACGTCAACCTTTCAACTTATAAATTTTTTAACTTCAATAAAATACGATATTCTTAATATTTTCATATAAAATTCGATTTAATATTCAAAATTTCAATGAAATTTATAATTTCCTTATTTATATATTATATATTAAATTCGAAAATTTAGTTGTTTTTATTCACCTAGCAACGTCTCTGATATATTAGGGTAAATATTGTGATCAGTGACCTTTATCTGCTAGGTGGCACTGGACACTTGTGGGAGCACCAAATTAGCTGTCAAAGCTAGCCGCTTGCTAACGAATAAGCAGGCTTACCTAAACAGCGCGCTTCCAAAGCCCCTTCTCGGATTGCTTAAAATTGGAAAAATGTAATGATCATATATCGTTGTAAAAATACACTAAACGTGCAATAAAAGAACGTTTTAAAACAATACTGGAGTAACTTTTTATTTAAATACCAATTGATGTTATAGTTTTTTCAATTTAGATTCTCTCAGATCACAGGTGCGTATTGCTGTGAACTGATGGTCCAAGCATATAAGTAAAGAGAAAATAAAAATGACAAAATTAATTAAGCTAGCTCAGCAAAAATGAATTTAAATTCTTTTAGAGATTCTAAAATCTCAGAGAAAATTCTTTAAAAATTAAAAGTGGGCTTTCGATAAATTTACTTTCTTTAAAATCCCCAAAAATTGACATGGCAGATTTAAAAATAAAAGAACTAATTAAGGTGATATTTATATTCATAAAATTTATTGAAAAACAAAAAAAAAACATTTGAATACAACAACAGGGGAAAAAACCTTGACACAGAAGGTGTCGGATTAAAATAACCCCTTCGTGAATCTAAAATTAAGAAGGACAATTCAAATCCTTCAGCAAACAAAATGGTGAATTCGTTCTAGAAGGAATTTCAATACAAAAAAAAAATAAATCCACGTGGTTCAAAAATTCAAGCAAACTAAAATTTAATTCAAATAACGTGGAGAAAACAGCAAAATTAAAAATGAAATAAAAACAAGCTCACAGCTTCACTTCACCTACCCCGAGGTGATAAAATTAAAATTAAATTGATAACTACAAAAAAAAAAAAACGGAAAATTTAAACTCTACACGCGCTTACTTCTAAAACGAATATAAATAAACAAAAACTTACTTAAATTGTGCACAAAATAAGAAGAGGAGAAGTCTGAATACTGATCAAAATTAAAATAAACCGAAACAAATGAAAAATCGTAAATGGAAAAATGAAAGATCTCAAATTTTACATCTATAAACTCCCGTCACTATTCAGACTCTGCTCCCAACGTGGCCTCAAGCACCGCGTATACACAAAACAGCTGACTGCGCGCGCTCTGCAACGGCCGCAACAAAACAAAGAAAACTCCTTATAAGAAGGACATAAGCAAGATAAACTAATGCTAAACATATAATCAAAGAAAAATGAACTAACTAACTGAACAATTAATTATCCAACAAAACTACTAAATTCAAAGTAAAAAGTAAAATTAGTGAGAATTTGCGCGCGGCACAGCCAAAACTTGATCTTAGAAAATTAAACAGCATAGAGTTCACACAACCGGGGAGACATGCCACAGCAGTATGTTGGAATCAAATTTTATATAAAACAGCATATATTTAACCCAAAATGCATATCCAAACTTGCCTGACACTTTAATAAATGAGGTTAAGGAGATGTTAAAAATATTCGGTAAATATTTGAAAATCAGAGTCATCTATCAGTAAATAGCCAAACTAAATTTGCAAGGAAACTATAATATCCAATTATCCGTTTATCGATAAATGTGAAATCCTTATATTAAATAAACCGTTTTAGTGTCGATTTTTATGACAAACTTCAAATATTAAAATTCTTAATATAACTAAAAATAATGTCGGTTCGTACAAACTTAACCTCAAAATTAAGGTATCGTGAACATAAATGGAATAAACTTGAATTTAAAACTAATTAATTATTTTCTTTTTTAGCAGGGATGTGCTTGATGAAATACCTGGGATGCAAATATGGACAGCTCAAAATCCAGGTGTGGGCAAGTAATTCTCTGGGTCAAGTTGGACGTTCGATTCGAGGGTCTGTGGTAACGGTCTTAAATCTTGAAATGGTATTTCGCATTCTTCTTAGGAAATTTCATAGGAAACATTCGAAGATCATTCAGGTAATAAACTTTGATATTTCTGAGTGCGTGGTGTGGAGTCACAAACAACCGTCGTCTTTCGTGGCCACAGGAAAAATGAATTTAAGCTCAAATTACCAGTAATCTGCCTTCGATTGTTATCGCTATCAAGTAATTCAAATGGACGACTAGTAACTGACTTTAAGATATTGTTATTTACCCTAGATGGAGGAGAATATAGCAAATGTTATCGAATATAAAAATCTCCCGGAGCAAAATATAACAAAATAGAAAAAAAATATATACCAGGTAAGCTTAAATTAACAAATAAATACATTTCACATTATATATAAGGCTGTAATTAGCACTTTTAGCTAATATGGTCTATCTTTATAGTTATTTTTAACAAATTCAGAATTTACCTCTAGAGTATGCAACCCAGTATGCATGTTAACTTAAAATGACGCCTTTATTAGGCATTGAAACCTGTTTTAAATGACTCTAAATTATTTTCAATACACCTGTTTCCACAGCATTATAGATAGTATCTAGTAGAGTTATCACTAACGTATTACATCAGTATTTCTAATATCATATTAAATTTACTCTATCACTCTGTTAACCTTTCTAAAACAAGTTTAACTGAAGACTTGCAATTATTTCATGTAATCAGAGAGATTATACCAGCCTGCGATAGACAGCTCCTTTCTAACATTATTTAACGTCGTTCAACTAGCGAAGCGATTGTGGAACCAGACAATAGCATCGTGGAACATTATGAAATATGAACATTACGCTAAGTTAGGTCTTAGTTGACAGGCACACAGTGTGAATATGATTTTGTGATGAAATCTAGCGGGATAAACATTCGCTAAATTGCTAATACGAATATTCAGTAAATCTATGTTAATACTTGAAGCTAAACGCCCTTATATGGTCCGTTTCAAAATGTAATTGGGAGAAAGCTAAACTCGAGTGCATTCCTGGTTTGTTGAATATAGGAACTAATATTTTGTCAAAGTAAACACACCAAAATACATAAGAATTTAATAATTTCGAAGAAAGTAGACGCGTCCTTTTTTAAAAGCCCTCTTATTGTACTACATCGAAAGGTAAAGCAAAGTTTTCGAGTAGACGAAACGAACCTTTTTCGGTAACAGCGAAGTTCTAAATTCAGAGAGCGTTGGGGAGGTCTAACTTATTGTCAGCAAACTTCCTGACCGTAACTTCAATTTACTGCCTGAATTACGATTTTTCGGGTCATTAAAGCCGACAGATGCCCATAGTTTACGTACATACATATCCATTACCTCAACTACTCTACAAATTGCAACAAACTGCATTTTCCGAAGCGAATATTTTATTATCTCGTGCATCCAATAAAATAGTTATATTCGATGGTATATACAGGTCATCTCATAATAGTTGACTGTTGCGGCCGGACATTTCTTTTGCCGCGATGTCCGGTCAGCGAATCATATGACTATAATCCAATTTTAATACACTGCTATTTTTTTTAATCCGTTGACTATTATGGGATCATGCTGAGGTCTGAAGGAGACAATTACTACTAAGAATTGTATACCGGTTTACCGGTTAACCGATAAATTGATAAAAAAACGTTCGGTAAATTTACCGGTAAATTACCGAGTAATTCGTTAATGAAAAATCCATACCAGAAATTTTTATCTACGAAATATTGTGTTTACTTATAGATATGTATTTAAAGGTCTAAAGGGACATTGAGAAAAAAAAACAGGTACACTTATTTTTTTATGGGAGATGCTTTTTGTTTAATTTTAATTTAAACTTTCTTGAGATTGGGAACTGCTTAAAGCCCTAGAATATAGAATATAGAAAAGAAACTGACAAAAACTTTTGATTAGAAACGTATAACCTCCATTCCACCGAGTTAGTCAGAAAGAGAAGGAATCAAAAAATTGAAAAAAGGTCGTGTAGAAATTAAAAGAAAATAAGAATGGAAACAACACGGATAACGAAAAGCAACGCAAAGAAAAGCGAGATTAATGTTCATTTGTTGCTAGGACGGTAAAAGCAAAACACTCCACTTTTTCTACCTGCCTTTGTCAACAAGTGCAATTTCAATTCTCCTCATTTTTTGGTTTTTTGTGTTTTACTTATCTTTCGTAAAAAGTTGAGTTAGCATATGTGATTTGTGCTCTGGAGTTTTTTTTTAAGATTTTTAAAAGTTTAAAATCTTAAAAAAGTTTTTCTTAAAGAGTAAGTAAATCTCTCATTTTTTAATATTTAAAAATAATAATATATAAGAACAACATTTCACGTATTTAAATCAATAGCAATTTTGAATACACACATTATGAAGAGAACATTAATGCAACATTGTTGTAAAATAACATTAACATTTGAACCTTAAATATTTTGATTTACTTCTTACAACTGTTTAAAATAATTAAATACAAATATTTATTACAAAATTCTAATATTATGCCTTAAGATTGTGTAAAATATGTATTATTCTAGCCTAACTTCTAAAGCCCGTCTGACACGATCAATTTAAATGTAATTTTTTCATGTAATTAAAAATTGAAAGAAACTTGTGCAGATACATTGAAGCTAGAATTTTTCTGTATGCAGAACCCTTCAATTTTTTCGTCATTTTTCTTTCAACGCAAGTGCAGAATTTTGTTTTTGAAGGTTATATTTGTATGGATTTGTGTGGTACATATATGAAAGTTTTAAAAAATGTATATGGAATGTTTACTATTAGCTAGTATTACCTAGTATTGCTGCGGCGCAAGCAGCCATTGTGATTCTATTAAGAACAAAAAAGACGTAATGGAAACAAACGCAATACTTGGAGCACCAGCATATTACCACATGCGCATTAGATTTCTGCGCAGAAAAATGACAAAAAAACAGAATATGTCCTATTATTTTATTGTACATAATAATTGAAACGAAAAATGATATTTTTTTCTGTAGGACACGTTCAATTTTTTATTACTTAAAAAAAATTACAAAGAAATGTACATTTAAATTGATCGTGTCAAACGGGCTTAACCCTATTTTCTTGGGGAATCCCCATTAATGTCGCACATGAAAAAAAAAATTACCGGTAATTTACTAATTAGATAATCTATCATTCCGTTAATTACATCCATATAAAATCGTTGAAAAGCCATAAAAAATGCATTTGAAACCTCTTTCTTTTATATACGAAGTGATCCTGCTACATACATCTGCTTCAAGCTGCACTTCAGTAGACGTTTACAAATACGAGACGTCTATTAATCATTTAGAGACAAGAATGTTCAGACAATGCCTTTTGTGCTGAACAGTTTCTGTTAAAATACCCTCTCAGATGGATTAACAATTAATAAAGTGTCATGGCGTTATCCTCTTTGTGATAAATGAATGGAAGCGACAGACATTCGATTATTTCAGAGTTGGTAAAATTTTACAGTAAAAACTGCGACTATAAAAGGCGACTTCAAATTAAACTAATGAGATAACGTTTACTTAAATGACGACGTTTCAATTCCGCCTGATTTTTTTTGTTTTAATTAATCCGATTGTATTCGGCCCCAGCCAAAAGATCCAATTTTTAATCCTCAAAACAGAAAATCTGAATTGCAAACAGAGCGAAACAAGTCTCCCTCAATTTTCATGTTCCGTTGAATGCTGAAAAAATGCTAAACGGATGATCGATTTTTCGTCGTAGATAATCATATTTAAGGTCGAACACCACGTCAAAAATATCAGTGTGTTACAACATTTTAGAGAATCTGAAATGTGTTCCTTAGTTGTGCTAATATGTCAACTCGCGCGTTTTATATTTAAACTTTTACAATCAACTGCAATAAAAATAAATATTGAACAATCGAATTTCAACATGAATCGATTAAAACCAAAGAAATAACCAAGTATACAGGGTGAGTAAGTAGTGGGATATCGGTCGATATTAACTTTAATATCTCTCAGATAAAAGATTTTCCAATGTGGCATCCTACATGACGGGGAGAAGAACTATACAGAGTGATTCTCAATATATGCGACAAACTTTAAGAGCTGATTCCTGAGGTTATTTTGATCATAAAAGTTCATATGAGTATATGTCCAAACGGTTTGGTTTAAAGTTATTGAATGTTAATAATAAATATGAACTATGACTAACACCATATAATACCACAGCTGGTTCTTCAAAAACTATTGTGTTGAGAGGGAATTGTTTATTTGTCATTTCAATATTGTCAATAGTTGTTAGAGTATTCATTCAGTTTATTGACAGTTTCTGTATTCTAAAATGAATTACATGAATGCTGAGATGCGTGATATGCATTTCGTTTACGGTCTTGCCAATGGAAATTCGCGTTCTGCTAGACGTCTTTATGAAGAACGATACCCGAACCGTATCAATCCGCATCATTCAATATTTGCCCGTCTTCACCAACGTCTTAGTGAAACAGGAAATTTTAAAAAACAGACGACTGATAACGGGCACCCATCTACAGTGAGAACTCCACAAGTTGAAGAAATGGTACTAAATGAAATTGAGGAACATCCTACCACAAGCACCAGAAAAATTGCGTTTTGCTTTTAAACATTAGTCAGGCCACAGTTTGGAGAATATTGAAAGATCAACTGTTGTATACATATCACATTCAACGGGTGCAGGCACTTTTGCCGGCAGATTTTCTGCAAAGAGTGGCTTTTTATCAGTGGATGCAACACAAAATCGCACAAAATCCTGACTATTTGGCTCAAATATTCTTCACCGACAAGGCTATTTTCTCTAGAAACGCGTTTATTAATTTTCATGATAATCACATATGGGCCGAAGATAATCCGCACCAACTAGTGAATGCCCGTCATCAATGTCAATTCTCTGTCAATGTGTGGGCCGGAATTTTTGGAGATCACTTGATAGGGCCACATTTTTTACCGATGCGATTAAATGGCGAGGTATACCGCAATTTTCTTGAGGAGAAGCTACCAGTACTGCTGGAAGAAATTCCGTTGCAATTACGATTACAAATGTATTTATGCATGACGGTGCTCCAGCGCATTTTAGTTTAGTTACTCGCGAGTTTTTGGACAATAAGTATCCAGATCGGTGGATAGGACGGGGAGGTTCACAACCGTGGCCTCCTCGGTCTCCAGACTTAAATTCTTTGGTTTTTTTTCTCTGGGGTCACCTTAAGTCATTAGTTTATACGACACCCATTGAAAATGTCGATGAACTGAAAAATCGTATTATTGCAGCTTTTCAAACAATTCGAAATACCCCCGGTATTTTAGAACGGACTCGCCAATCAATACGACGGAGGATAGAAGCTTGCATTACAGTTGGGGGCGGTCATTTTCAACAGTTAGTATAAGTTAATTTTGTTTTACTATTTATTTTGTTAATTTATAATAAAAACGTTAATTATGTTAACTTACTATTAAACATTGTACAACTTTAGAACTAAGCGATTTTGGACATATGACATATGTATGAACTTTTATGCTCAAAATAACCCCAGGGAGCAGCGCTTAAAGTTTGTCGCATATATTGGGAATCACCCTGTATACTGTCGTTGTAGATGGCAACGGTGTATTTTTTGAATGGGTAGTGTGTCCAAGTTTCTGCAAAAGAGAAAAAATGGTGCGTTTGGAGAAAATATTCTTGTTTGTACTGTAGAAAATCTTCACAGATCTACGTGCAAAATTCCACATGAAACGGGCTGCTCTCAGTCAAAAGTGTACAAAACTCTGCAGAAAAAACAAATTGCAACAAAATTATTCTTTTTCACCGACTTGTTTAATTTCCCTAGGCATTCCCAGACCATCTTGGAACTGATTTCATGTGAGCTCAGCACGTTGATGGCTGCTTGACTATCAAACATGATGATAATCTCTGCTTTCGATGATTTCTATCAATATTGAACTGGACGCATCTTTCAATAGCGTGCATTTTCGCTTGCTTTCGAAGTGCTTTTGGTTCGATACATTTCTATTCTAGTTCCCTTCTGCCGTTTTGGAGCCACCAGTGTGCCATCTGATGACACTTCGTTCCCAACAAGCAAGACGGCGAGCTTCATCGTCAGAATGAAATGCTTGCAGGCAGTATGATATAACTATTTCCTCAGGTATATGAACGCCTATAGCTTTTCGACAGAGGATTCAATACTACATCAAATGGTGTAAAAATATACAGGGCGTTCTATTTGAAAAAAAAAGTACTTTTAGTACTAAGAAGTTAACCCTAGATTATGGGACATCCTGTATGATTTTGTTTACTCCCTCCGCAGTCAACACAAAAACTCTCTATCTTTATAGCATCATACTTCTTGAGTTTTTTTTTTCACAAAAACCAACATAACTCTGAAACAGTAACCGATATGAATGTCTTATAAAAATGGTTTTAAAATGCCTAGTATAGCCTAAAAATGCACTAAAAAATATAGGTTTCTATTTATAATATCAAAGCTGGCCATGACTTTCGATGTAACCAGAAGTGCGATATAGTATGAAGTTATTTCTTCTAAATAGATCATACTATGCTTACTACGTTTTACCCTAAATGCTTAACCCCAAAGTTTCAAAATGGAGATATCATTGCAAAGTCAAAAACTTTTAATGGATGGGCTCCGTGAATCACTCTCTATTATATTATACATATTGCTGTGAAATGGCACCCCGGGTTTCGGAAATTTAAATGTGTATTTTTATTTATTCCAAATCAGCCTTGTCAAAACAATGATAGAGTTTCCACCATTCTTAAAATTGTTAGTATCATTTTATTTGTTCAGTTGTGTATATTTAATTTCATTTATTTGTACACTTTGCGTGTACCAGTATTGTATAGTTTATTTGCTAGTTTTTTCTTTGCGATGCGTTGCGGTCATCGCACGCAGATTGTAAATTTGTTATATGTACGATGTTATCCCTTGGAGGCCCAGTTCTTTGAGTGATGGAGGCCGCGTAAGTACATGCTTTTCAGTTTTGTTTGCTACCATGTAGGTATTTTCATTTAATTTTAAATCTTTCGTTGTATTTGATATTATTTCATCCATCAAAGAACTCTTTATTTAATTATTGCTGTTTTGTTTAATTGTGTGCACATTTGGATATAGATCAGTAATTATTGTAAAATGTTCTAGAAGATTTCGTGTTTTTAGTTTAAAAAGTTTAAATTTTCCGTTTTCTTTTTGCTGATTTGTATTGTATTGTTAATCACCACGGTTAAGGTGAAGTGAAGCTTTGTGCTGTTAAAATTAAATTTCAATTTAAATTATATTTGTTTTCCACGTGTAAAATTTAGTTTGGTTTAAATTTCATGACCGCGTGGATATTTTTTGTGAGATTGAGATTTATCTTCTGGAACAAATCCTCCATTTTGTTTGCTAAAGGATTTGCATTGTCCTTTTTAAATTTTAGAATCTTATGCAGGTTTGTTTTATGTCAGAATCTTATATTCAAGGTTTTAATTTTTCCTGTAAATTGTTTCAAATGTTTTTTTTTTAAAAATTAAATGATTGTAAATATCATCTTAAATAGTTCTCTTATTTCTGAATCAGCCATTTCAATTTTTGGGGATTATAAAGAAAGAAAGTTTTGCAAAAGCCCACTATTAATTTTTAAAAAATTTACTCTGAGATTTAAGAATCTCTGGCGCCCTTTTAAATTAATTTTTGCTGAGCTAGTTAAATTAATTTTGTCATTTTTAATTTATCTTTACTTATATGCTTGGACCATCAGTTCACAGCAATATGTTGAAAACCAGTGTAAACGATAAATATGTTCCGCAGCAACAGGGAGTGTCTTTGAGTAGCAGTCCAACTGACAAAGTTTATTAGAATTGGCAGTTCACAGTTCGCAAGATTCCATTGTTGATTTAGTATCCTATGCTAGTCTTAAATGTTTGAGGTTAGGTAGAAGTACTTATTGGGGATTTGTTGAATGTATGTTTGTATGTAGCCAAAAAATATATTAAAAACGAGATCTTAAGACGTTAAAAAAGTAATTTCATTTTTACTTATCTTGACTGCACACGCAATTTGTGTCTTTCCTTCAAATTATTTTTTTTTCACGTTAAGAATCACCCTGTATAGAATATATACCCCGAGCGTGCTCCGACACCCTCCCCAAATAGCAAAATAATATTTGCAACTAATCTAAGGATAATTGTATGTGTATACAGTGTAAGTCGTTAAGAATGGGAAATCTGGAAGCTGGGATTTTAGCTTAGGATTTAACAGGGTGTCACTAGCGCCCTCTAAGAGCAACGGTAAAACTGATGATAAATTCTTGTTTATCATGCTGAAAAACGTAGTAATACCAATTTTCACGTTGACTCTATGAAAACTTGCTCAATTATTGGGAAATTTAGAAATAAAAGTATTAACTTAAACATCCTGTATGTCTTAAACGAGCAATATTTGTGCAAGGCATGTTGCGCTCAATCTTCATGTTTTGGGCTCTATTATACAGTGACCGGCATAAATATTGCAATATATGGGAAATTTTTTTATTGTTAAAATATACTAAAACTTTTTTGGGGGGATAGGTTGTGCATGTCTAGAAACCCCAAAATTTATTTTGACACACGTCACGTGACCACTAGTATGGCGGTAAATTTAAAAAGTATGCCGTGAACCTACAAAAAGTGAGGTTAGATGACATGATATCGAAAGAAATTATTTGAAAAAGTTGCTGAAAATTCAATTTTGAGGCCGTATGCAAATTTTTGTAAATATATTTAAAAAAAATAAAAATCACAATTTTTCCAAATATTGTTTCATTGAATTACATATTTCAATTTTTTTCGCTTTTAGGAGCTCTACTGCAGTACTACTTCCAAATTTAATTGACACTCAAACAATTTTGTCAATTTTTGCATAATTAAGATAGCGAAAACTGAAAAGTACGTTTCAGTGTGACAATTGTTGTTGCAAGGGACTGTATCTACTAGTAATAAATAAAATTTTACAAACATATTCTCTCTAAACCACTTAGCAAACATTACTTTTATTGAAGATTATCATATTTTCTTTTTGTTTTCTGCATTAAAGTGCAATCGGTAGTTCAAAACTCATAACACTAAACATCTAAGCCCTCACAATGTACAATGTACAATCCCTTGCAACAACAATTGTCGCACTGAAATCGTACTTTTCTGTTTTCGCTATCTTAATTATGCAAAAATTGAGAAAACTGTTTGAGTATCAACCAAATTTGGAAAGAGTACTGCAGTTGAGCTGCTAAGAGCGAAAAAAATGAAAATATGTAATTCAATGAAATAATGTTTGGAAAAATTGTGATTTTTATTTTTTTTTAAATATGTTTACAAAAATTTGCATGCGGCCTCAGAATTGAATTCTAAGCAACTTTTTCAAATAACTTTGTTGGATATCATGTCATCTAACCTCACTTTTTGGAAATTCATGACATATTTTTTAAATTTACCGCCATACTAGTGGTCACGTGACGTGTGTCAAAATAAATTTTGGGGTTTCTAAACATGCACAACCTATTCCCCCAAAAAAGTTTTAGTATATTTTAATAATAAAAAAATTTCCCATTTGTTGCAATATTTATGTCGGTCACTGTACCCACTTTCTGGATTTCCCATTCTTAACGACTCACACTGTATAAATATTCTAAATTCTAAACTAATCTCTGTGGTTTCAATTTTTATTATCATTATTTTTAGTAAAAAGTCAGCATGGATTCCAAGAAATTTATTTGGGTTTCGATAAATACATGTTCTCATTTCTCTTAATTAAACGATGCGTTCTTAGGAGTTAGGCCTGCTTATTCAGCTTTTCTCTGTCCACCACGAAAGGGTGATAGTAATGGGGATATCGAAAGGGATATACCACTAACCCATCAGGTGGATTTCCTATAAAAACTCCGTTTACATTGTCATAGTATGGGGGTTCTTGTGTTCCCGAAGGACCACCTTCGAACCCATCGGGTGTGTGGTACTGGCCGTTCAATCCAATCGGATTATTATAGTTTCCCGTATCGTACGGAGGTAAGTCATATTTGGGATAATAATTATTGTTAGATACATCAGTTCCAGGACCACCTGAACCAATATTACTGCTGTAGAAAGGCGGGAATTGAGAGTTTAGCAAATATTTATTATCTGGTTGGTGTAACGATTGGCCATTCTGCGGAGGACGGTAGAATTGTTTCTTGTTGTAATTACTGACGTCAATCTGGTCGCGATTATTGGACTCATCGTTCTCATCGTCACTTTGCGAGATTCTCGAGGCCACGCTTATTGATGGGGCATTACCTCTAAGTTGATATGGATGCTTACGGATCGAAGGGTTTCTTTGGACATCATTGTTTGCCCATTTTGGACGGCCGTAGGAGTCGAAACTGTACCCACTAACCGGATAACCAAACTCGACACCCCTCTGTTCATCATCACTTAATATTCTTTCTTGGGCACGTTCAACATTGCCTTGTACGTCGTTATCATGTACTTTCGAGGAATTTTCGTTGTCACGTGAATCCTCGCCAGCGTTGTCTTTGTAAAACTCATCTCCCGGACCAGTCAGGTAGTCTGTGGCACTGCCGTTTGGTAAACCAGTAGATGCGGTTGTTGGTGGTGTCCACCAAATTGGATGAGTGCTACCGATTGGCGTCCACTTGTTAGTAGTGGTCGAGGTGGGTAATGTTTCCCGCCACCAATGCCAAGTACTAGTGGATGTTTCCGACGTCGGCGGAGTCGGTGTAGTCGTCAAAAACCACGGCCATCCGCGGCTACTGGATTGTTTCTGCGCATACCAAGGGACTTTAGTGGATCGCAGCCACGGCGGTTGTGTAGGACGACTATACGGCGTCCACCATTGCAAAGGAGATTTTGTAGGCGGAGACCATGTTGGTTGGTACTCAGGTACCGCATAATACGAGTAGCTCCCGGGGTTTGCGCCATCTACGCCACCGTATGTCTCCTCATATTCTCCGTAATCTAAATTGTTGTTGAAGTTAAAATCATCCGGCGGAGACCTCCCGCAATGTTTCGAGTGATGCTTGTGGTTATGAGAGGAATGGTGATGGTGGGGTGAATGCCGCTTCTTCACTTCTTCCGCGTGTTTTTCATTGTCGGCGCCCTTTTTCTTTATGGGAAATACCTTAGCGTCGTCGTTAGCATCGTGCCTGAAAATCGTCGAGAGATGAGTTTTACCTAGGAGTATGTATATATAGAGAGCCCATGCAATGTGTTAAAAATTGACAATAAACCTTTGACGAGAGTAGCGGGGCGATCTCGTCAAGAAGCTTAAAGGTTTGTTTTAGTGCTGTGCATTTTGCACCGTGCAAGTTATAAGTTCGTAACATACATACGTGTTTGTGTATTACCCGTACGTATAATTGCGCACAAGTGTTGTAAGTAGTATCATAGTTACTGTAGTATCACATGATTAGCAGCTGGCATCGTCAGGAACAGTTATAAAAACTTATGTATGTACTAAACTTCTTTTTTGCTTTACCTTATTTTTTTTTTACTTACGCGTAGATAACATTCACTGCCTTATATTTCGACGTGTGGAAATATATAGTTTGTCTATTAATGTACAGATCGTTTAAAAAGAGAGAATGGATCGATTTTACTTTCGCGTTGTATACACAAAAAAAAAAAAACATTAGTAAAGTCCTTAAACTGTTTCCACGATACCTGTCTAATTTTTTACTTAAATTAAGAAATTAAGAAAGCGTAACTATACCTTATTTCTTGCAGTTATTTTTTTTGCCAATTTTATGACTGTGTTGAAGAATATTTTTGAAATTTATGGAATATATCTATTATAAATATTATATGGAATTCCGTAAATAACTGTTTAATTGATTGATTCATTGCCAAAGTAAATAATTTAGGCATAAATGAATTTGAAAAGACTTTTTAGACAATGGAAATAAATACGATAACAGAGGAATATAAATTACGTTATAGGAAAATCATGCCACTAAGTGATAATCAACAAGTAGTTCCGCAGGCAATTATTTTACCCTACATAAATGATTACTTACGAGTAAGTATTTTACCTACTCGCTTTGCTCGGTAAGGTAATCATCGATTATTGACAGAAAACATTTTTATGTATTTTATTGATGTGAAATCTTTATCATCGTTTTATTATGCTATATCCGTAGTAAACTATCATACGGTGTTACTGTTTGGGATGTGTCACCCGCCACACGAGATGTGTTTTCGGCCAAAAAGCGTATTATTCGTTGCATGGCTGAAGTTAACTTTAGAGAATCATGTAAACCTTACTTCACACAAAAATAAACGGGCAATAATGACGTCCACATGTATGAAACTAGGTTTAAACAAAATTTTCATATTTCTAAATTTTCATTAAATTTGAAAAATGTTCTAATATTTTGGGTTTAAAGATATTCACTACATTGCCTCAAAGATTTAAAGAGATTATAAATTGCAATCCATTTAAATACAGTGTTACACCATTCCTATTAGAAAGATGCATACATTCTGTTGACGAGTATTTTAATTCATGTAGGTACCCTGTAGTTTCTATTTTTATTGTTATTTTTCAAATTAAGTGTGCAGCATTGCTATCTCTGTTACCTATTATTGATTCTAGAAAGGAAGTTAAAGTATTAGTGTTTTTAACGCTGATTAATATGCGATATGCCAAAAAACAATTGCATGACGCGTTTCCCAGAAATTTTTTTTTTTTTTTTTTAAATTGAACGCCCTGTATATTGTTTAAAAAAATGGAAGATATTTTAATTTATGATGCAAAAGTTTTAATACAATACTGTCTGAAAACGAATAATAAAGAGGTTATGGTAGTTTTTAGTTGATGCCAAAATGTGTAAAATTTATAGTAGGCTTCTTTCACTTTAAGTCAAAACAAATAGTATGTGTCAAACTGTCAAAAACGCACTGAGGTTAACTTTTTACACATTTAATTATTAAAAAAACTTGGTTATTTCATTTTTGTGTTGTGTTCTTTACTTCCAATTGTTATTATTGCATTATTATCATTAGCAGCTTGAACAGTTTTCGTTATATTTGTTTTTCGTATATTGCATATTAATTTGCATTAAAAATCCTAATACTTCGCTAATTTAACCTACTTTCTAAAATCAATAATAATAGAGATAGCAATGGTGCGCACTTAATTTGAATCAGTCTGTATCATTATTATATGTATGTATTTTTTCACTTATGTTCTTGTAGGTATAGGATATTCTATTTAAAATAACAAAGCTCATGGCTACTTCCAATTAACCGGAAGTGCAGAAAAACTGTATAAATTCTCGAGAAACGCGTCTGTACAAAATTTACTTCGAAAAATGTAGAAGCAATTGTGATATTATATGTGAATACTTACCCAGCTTCTTCGTCTGTTAACGCTAATGTGATATTTAATACAACCAGAATCGCTGTAATGATTCTCATCTTGATACAGTAACTATATCTGAGAAAACAGTGATTGCATACCGTTTTTTATGATGGATACGTAGCAATTAACGGGCGGCAAATGTCTCCTACGCTTCTGTGTATTGTTCATGCTATATTAGACCGATTGCTCCATTGTACACCCAGAAACAGATAAGGATTCACAATAAGCATTCTAGTTGATACTTCAATAACAGTCAGAATATATAGAAATTCCAGCAAATAACTTTTCGTAGTGAATGGATTTGTATATGTATTGTACAATAAATTATACCAAAAGGCTATAGTCGAATAAACTGAAATTGAGCCTTGCATTGATCCAGCTAATATTCTTTTTCTAAAGTAGCTTTATATTTAGTATTGAATCTCAGAAATTTTTAATTTTGTAATTTTTAAAGTTTCTGAGTAAACAGCTGTTAGGAAAAACAAAAAAAAATCGCTAACCTTCTTTTGGGTTCGCAGTATACCACAATACCTATCTCAACAACTTAAAGGCATTGGAAATATTGAAACAACATCTCACCAGTAGAGACCTTACATTAAACTCACAATTAATTTTCGATTCCACCCCCCTTTTCCAAGTTTTACTCGATAGATGACATTCTGCATATATGATTTTTAAGTATTCTACTACGTATTTAGCACAACATTACTTTAGTGTAATTTTTCAATAATAGATGACACAAGTTTATTGCAATTTTCTGGAAATTTTCTACCTTTATTTAAATTTGAGTCTAGACTTTTCCAGAATCATTTTATATACTTCGTGGTCGAGTTCGAAGTGGTTACATTTATTTTAAATAATTTTAAAGCGTTTTTTGTTTAAACTTATGTGTTTTATTCTTCATTTAATGTCTGTTTTTTTTACAAGTTTTACATAAGTTCGATTATTTACATTGCACTTTCTATTTTTACTTTATTTTTGAACCTTGACTATTCTTAACTGATTTTATTATATTTATTATATTATAACTATTAATCTTTTAAATATTTTTTTATCATTTTGCTTTATTCCCTCATTTATATACAAAAAATTATTTTATACAATACTATTTTGTTAATAATTATTGCACACTCTCATTATTTGATACTTCTTTAGCTGGCCTGAGGATGCTCGAATAGAGGGAAACCGATTGTGTGATATTAAAGAATTTTATGAGGATCTAGACCTTGTTTGATTTATTTTTTTCTCCTAAAATAATATTTATGGGAACTACATAAAGTAGTAGCTTATAGTTCGGCACTTACATATTAATCTTTTTTTTTTAAATTTCCCGCAGATGAAATATCATAATCCCAATCATTCAAGACGTTTAACATATGAAAATTCGTATTGCTGTGGACATCTTGTATTCGCGAGAGTTTTTTTTAAGTTGCGCAAATGTTTTCATGTTTACTCCATTAAACCTTTGTCAATGTTGCGAAAAAAATTTCACAGATATTTTATTTTAAATAAGAGTTAGTTTATGATTTGTTTGTATGATTTATTTATTTAAATGTTCAGTTATTTAAATTAATTTCACTCTTTAATATGTTTTGCATTCACTGGTTTTGTTTATGTTATTATGTTTTGAGATTTCGTCCGTTGGCGGGCTGATCTCCGTGCGACTTCGCTGTACGCAGCGGTAGAGTTTGTAAGACTCAGGTCCGAGATTGACACAAGCGTGAGTAGACGTAGATTCTTATTTGTTTGCTGCCATTTTGTGATTTCATTTGATATAGAGATTTGTTTCGTTTAAATTGAATTTTATTTCGTCCATCAAGGAACTCGCGTTAAAATAATTGTTATTGTATTGTTGTGTACACAATTTAGATATAAGATCATTTATTATTTTTGGTTCTGGAAGATATTTTAGTTAAAAGAGTTAATTTTTCGTTTTTGAATTTTGCTGATTTGTAATTATTTATTAATCACCTCGGGTTGGGTGAATAGAAGCTTTGTGCTTGTATGTAAGTTTTTCTTTTGTAAATTTACTTGCTTTGTCCACGTTTAAATTAGTTTGTTTTAATTTTGAAACCACGTGGATTGATTGATATAAAAGGACTATTTTCTTGAACTAATTTGTTCTTTTTGCTTTGTTAGAGAATTTAGCATTGTCCTTTTGTAATTTAGAATCTCGAGCAGTTTTTTGATTTAAGTCAGGACTCTCTGTCCAGGTTTTTTGTTTTCTGCATAATTGTAATTAACAATTTTTTTTTCTTTTTTTTTTATATAATAAATTATTGATTGTTATTTAACGTCATTCTAAATTCTGTTCTTTTATTTTTGATTAAACCTTTTCAATTTTTGGGTAATTTAAGAAAGTCAGTTTTCTTTCACCCACTTTTTACTTTTCGTGATTAGTTTTAATTTGCGAGGGTAACCCTGAGTTTTATTGTTCTTTTGCGCCCTTTTAATTTTTTATCGGTTGAGCTAGCTAATTTGATTTAATTTTTGCATTTTCTTTGGTACATTCAGTACACAGCAGTACGTACATATTTTATTTCTTATATATTTTTTTTTAATCCATATTATTTTTAAAGTGATGAACAACACTTTATATACAATAATGATTTAATTATTTGTGATTGTTGATTTTATGTTGGTTTTTTTTTTAATGATCATTTTCGATTGTTATTTTAAATGAGCTTTTTTTCTATTTTCAGGAATCCGTCGACAGAATATCCTATTTAATCTTTCGTAAAAGTCCATTAAGCACGAAATTGGTGAGAATTAACGGAGTCCCAACACCTATCCAACGTCCGGCGCACATCAATCCAGGTCTCAAGAGGTTTTTTTTAGGAAGGTTGGGATACCATAATGGTAGTACGTGCTACTACCAGAAGCACAAGACCGCAGACATTAATCGGGCGAATAGACGTCTCATTGGAATTGCAGAAAGGAATATTGATTTATCTGTGGGATGTGACTAAGGTTAACAACATTTCAATTCTCTTGGTGGTGTTCCTTATTTTGCAAAATTAAAAAAAAGCTTCCCCTACCCTTCTAACTTTTTTTTTATTATAAAAATAAGAATTCCCGGAAATTGATGTAACATCGTTAAATTGAATCGATTTAATCGAAAAGTTACGCAAATGTAAATATTTGATTATCAGTTAAATAAAGCATTTGTTAACGTGGGAATACCACAGGATCTATTTTGGGTCCGATCCTATTTTCGTGTTTTATAAATAATCTCCCACGCAACATTAAAGATAATACGATAATCCTTTATGCCGATGACATAATTCTTGTACCTCGCAATCGTAAATTTTGTATACGGAGTATCTCACCAGCAGGAAGTATAGCATAGAGTATGCTTAACAAAAACCAAAGGACTTGTTAAGGGAAATTCAATGATTTAAACATATACAGGCTGTTCTATTTAAAAAAAAATAAGCTATACCCAATTGAAGTTGACGGAGTTTGCATTTTAGTAACAAACACCCAGTGTATTAAAATACAACTACAACTATAAGCACATCTGCAGGCATAAGTAGGTCTGCACTAAGATATTTCAAAATTTAATTCAATTATTCTAAGTGGTAATTAAATTACAATCGCTTTTCTCTAACAGTGCAAGCGACATAATTCTTAGAAAATCAAAGATATCTTGGAAATTAAGAGGTTTAGCGCTAAAGCATCTTATATTATTTTATTTTTTTTAATTTACTGGCGCTTTTAATAATGCATTAATATTGGGGGTATTTTATTTAAAAAATGAAATTTGAAGGCCGTACCGAGGTTACGAAACACCCTGTATAAATCTAGATAATTTGACGTTACAGAAAAATTATAATCTTACAACAATTTATAAAAAAACTTTTTCCTCTCTGTCACTGTTAATGAGTTATAAAGGAATTTCATGCTGGTACAACACTATGTATTGTTACGCTACACAGTAGCATACAGCCCGGATTAAAAAAAAAAATTTTAAAAGAAATACATTAATTAAATTAGAAAAAAAATTAAATTTTATACATCCCAGTGTCCTCTATCTTTAATAATTTTGATTCAGAGATATGCTCTCTCACCAGCCAGATGGCATGCAGGGCAAGAAATTTCCGATCGAGGGGCGGTGACATAAAAAAAATAATGAATATCTCGTTAACTCTGTTATATCTTTAGTAAGAGTAGAGATTCTGAGCAAGGATGTTGTCAATTGTCCTCTCCTTCAAATTCACTGCCAATGACCGGTTTAAATGATATCATAAGCATGATAATGTCGTGCCTAATAGATTCAATCTCTTATGTAAAATTAAAACATTTAAGTGTGGATAAAAGTGATTTTATTCAATAAAAAAAAATTCTAAATGTGAATTTGTTTAAAATCAGACATATATCTTTGGATAATTATCTCAGGTAAGTACGTGAGTCCGTTTAATTAATAACACTAAAGTTTCATTAGTGATTCCACTTTTTGCAATTCAAATTCATAGTTTCGTATGTAAATACGTTTAAATTGAATTCCAAAATTCCCGCGTTTTCTGACCGTTCAAATGGAGTCCTAGTTTTCTTTTGGTGTCTTTTTATACATTAAAATTAACCAACTTGCAGTTCTCTACTATATCATCTATTATTCTAGAATATATTATAATATTTTTGATAGTACTAGTACATTTTCTATGCTGATCTTAACTCGCATAAATACGCACGCTGACAACGTTTCAACATGTTTAGACAAGTTGATCCTCGATCTTCATAAATAAGCGCACAAACTTTATTGGTTATCTAATATAGTAGCGTACAGACTTATTTATTTTGCTAGAAATATTTATAGACTCTCGGTTGTATTTAGCAGTACTTTCTCATAGACAGGCATATTACTTTTCATACGATATATGCAGTTTGATGCAAAGTATTTATACCGAAGTTGTGTATATACATTAAAAACCAAGTTTCAGGCAAAATTGTCTTCTCATAAATTTTAAATTATAACGTCTAGTTGATTACGAATATAGCGGAACGAACCTAATATAGAGCCATGGGGAAAAATGATATTTATAGTAGGCAATGAAATTCCAATCTCCCAATTTTCATTATTTTAATATTTCATATCTTTTTATTATTATTTTATCTATATACAAATCATTCAGACATTCTTGACAAATTTCGGACCAGTTTCTCATATATTTTATAACGATGTATCTTTCATGAGTCTGACGATGGCCCCAGGCCGAAACAGGTTAAGATGATCCTTTAAATAAACCCCTGATTGCAAAGGACTTTTTCTTTCTTCCTTTTTTATCCAATCTAATGGAGACCACTTATAAATAAATAATTATTTTCTTTAATGAAATAATCCGCAAAACACCAGTAAATTAGTAGAACAGTACTTTTAATACACCTTTTGTCGGCAATTACAATTATTACATTAATTGTTAAATTCCATTGAATTTAATTTACTCTTTTTTTTTATTTCTGTTTTTGGTGTATTGAATAATAAATTAAATATTGACCGTTTGTTTCTTTTTCTTTTAAAATATTATTATATAAATAAGTAGGTATCTGAAATATTACATATTCTGTTGGGTAAAGAGATACATAAACTGTCCCAAAGGTGTAGACAAATCAATATTTTTAAAACAAAAGTGTATATTGCATGAAAAATATAATTCATTTTATTATTAAATGTTAGTAAATTATTAAAGTAAATAAAAAATTAAGAAAACCAGTTTAGGATCACAAATGAAGAGAAAAAAAAACAGATACCTCCTTTTAATAAGTAGATATTTATTAATGTCCTACAAATACACTTGATATAATGGAATTTATAATATCATATCCTAATATACCATCGTATATAGTAAAATTTAATAACACTGCTTAAATATCAACATAATAAACGTATGATTTGTAAAACAGTTAAGAAAACAAAAAAAAATCGGCAAACCGATTTTTTTTTTGTAGTAAAAAATAATCCAAAATTGTTGATTTATTATATTAAAACGATTTTCTTAATAAAAATATCAACATAATTTATTTTTATGTACTTCATCCCATTCATTTTGAATCACAAATAACTTTAAAAGGTTGCCAATAATTTTCTTAATCAAGTAAATCACACAACACGAGTAAATTCAAAAGAATAGTACTCCACACAAGCTCTTGATCTCTCTTTCAACGATTACTAAAATAACAAACACCTAACGACAGCCTCATCGCTGTCATAAGAAAGTGACTGTTTATATCGAAGTCGGTACCTCTACCTTAAAAAATTCGGTACCTACAGATTACCAACTTTTCTCGTCCCAGGATTCTTGGGTCTTATGCATTTGAATATCGGTAGATAGATCTATATCACTACTCCATCGAACCTAACTTTTTTTCAATACATGCCAACAGAGTAGTGTTGGGATGAACGTAGTTTCATTCGGCTATATAGTTATGAGTAAATATTACAGTACGAAGCCAGCGAACGAATGAAACGAATGGCCAAGGTTTCGTGAATGGCAGTAGCAAGCACGGTATTGCTTGCTTCTGCCTACACGGCATGCCTTTCATAATAGCTTACATTTTAATTTTTAAACAAATAAATTATTGATAATCAGTTCTTTCCATACATGGTAAGTCGTTTACATACAAATACGTTGTTACACGTTTATTCTCGTGAAGGCAATGTGAAAGATCTACTTCGTGCACAAACGCTTCACTCATGTAATGAATGAAATATACTGCTTGAAGTCATATTATGAAGAGAACGATCTGCCGTGTTAATTAAAGTTTCGTTCCCAACACTACAACAGAGAAAGGTATCATTAAAGTATAGCACTGTCCTAAAGAAGATCTGTAAAAGTATAGATGCCAAACATAATTCCGGTAATAGATAAGAACACGATAAGAAACACAAGAATAAGCTTGTCACCCTTAATCTTACACCCTTAGCACAAGAGGGATAACGGACTGAATAAGAAAACAACGTTAGAAGCTGTAGTATGACGCACACCTTACGATAAGCATTATATAAAGCAAAATTTATTATATTGGACACGCTTCGGAGATGTTAGTGTTCCAACGTTTATTTATTAAATTTACCAGAGCGTCTTGAAGAGTTACTGACCCTTGTTTCCTATTCTCCTAAATTCACTAAGAAAAATTTATCGCATCCCGAATACTTAAATCAAAAAGGAAATAATATAGAGGATACTTCATATATATAAAGCAATTTGTGTTATGTTACAATGTTTGCTCTTGTTCAGGTCTTATTTAGGGATTTTTATAAACACTAGTGATTTTTTACAATGCCATTATTCAAGGTTGTTTTTAAACTTGAAACTTCCTCTTTACCGATTCCATAAATAAACTGACAGGAAACTAACTGAGAATACGATAGAATCTTAGTAAATATATACGCTGCGTAAGAATATATTTTCGGAACCGTTAAATTGGAAAATGACTTGAAATAAAGAAAGTCTGATAGTTATTTTGGTAAAATGCGAGCTTAATAAAATGGTTACAAGGGCTTTTATGAATGTATCAAGGCAGTTTGATCCAAGCAATTCTCTAGATTAATGACTGTTAATATCAAGCAAAATCATAGGCAATAACAATAATAACAATATACTTTAACCGAAATTTGTTTTGAAAAGCGAACAATTATAAATACAGGCGATTTTTTTTTCATCATTATTTGTATGGAGTCTCGAAAGCCATAAGGGATAAGCATTGGGTTAAATGGAGAAAGATTGGGATCTTTATAAGCCTAATCTAGATACGCTTTTGTCCATTTAAGGAAAAACATGGTTTAGATATAAAGACTATTCTTATAAAAAAATAATTGGTCAAACTCTGCACCCTGTAGACGATGAAAAACGATTCAATTTTTGTGCTTGGTTGATAAATATGTGCCATGACAGTAACAACTTCCCGAGGCAAATTTTATGGACCGACGAAAAGCGTTTTACAAACTGCGGCATGTTCAATCGCCATAATGAACACCTGTAGACCCAAATAAATCCTCACCGTTTAGAAGGAAGATCACCCCAAATTAAGTTCGGCTTCAATTTATGGTGTGGTATTATTGGTTCGCAGCTTGCTGGGCCATTTATTTTTAACTGCCAGTCGATATTTGTAATTTCTTAGGGAAAATTTCGACAATATCCTAGATGAATTAATTTTACAGAGACCGTACGAGCTTACAGTGGTTTCAACACGACACTCCACCTTTCAGGCAGGTCAAAAGATATTTAGATAGATGCATTATCTCCAAACTCACGCGGATTCGCAGAAATGGTTCTGGTTTATGGCTTCGTGTTCTCCAGATCTTTCACCATAGACTTCTTCGTCTTTTGAGCAATAAAAAAACTGATATATGTGCGATTATATTCAACCTAAGAGAAGATATATCTCCTTGTAAACAATTCAGCGCGAAATAAATCACGTAGCGGCATTTTCTAATTTGATGTTACCATAAAACTATAAACACACTCGACGGAATGTGTTTTTGGGTTATAGAGACGCTTGTGCGTTACTAGATCTATAAGCGATTTTACCGGATATCTTAATTCAAAAAGGGACGATCAATGTGCAAATTAAAAAAAAAATAACAAGGAATTAGTTTCTAAAGGCCTTTTGGACTTGCCCTTAAAACTCGTTCTCAACTGCGATTTTTCTGACAAACTTTTAGATATTAGGAACACTAGTTTCCCAGCCGAGTGGTTGGTCATTCTGTATATGTGTATATATATTAGACACAATTCAATGTGTTAATTATAAAGTAATAATCATATTTAAAGCTATTTTGGAAGAATATTTATTCTCCTGAATGATTGCAGGTATTGCAGATGGTAAAAGGCGATCTCGCAAGCCATTTGTAAACATGCTTATGTTGTAGATTCTGCTGATTTATGTCAGTGAGTGCGGTTAGCAGCTAAACCTAGCTCTAGATTTGCGAGCTTTTTACAGTAGAAATTAACAAATTAATGTGTTTCTGCTAATAACTGTAATAACTAAGAGGAATGTTTCCAAGAAAAATGTTCTCCTCATGCAGGATTTGAACCTAAACACTGTCGTTTACCGAAAGAACGCTCTACCAATTAAGCCAGAGGGGAGGCTTATAGATTCTAGATCTTGAAAGGCCGGTAGGACGGTGAATATGCAAAGTTTGCAAGCTATAGAGGTTTATATGTGAGCAAACTTCTTACCTATTTGCAACATTTGGATATCTAAAGAAATATAAATTAGCGAACTCATAATAACAGTTTTTAGAATTCTTGACAGAGCAACGAATACCTTGGAACGTGATGTATGACGACCTCTTGAAAATGGTGTTGTCGCATGGCACACATCTGGTCGATTTTGCCGACGACATTGCTTTGGGGGACCACTGGAATGAATAAAGAGATATTGATGGCCAGAGCTGATGCTGCCCTATTGAAAGTGGAACGCTGGCTAAAGTTAAAAGGCCTGGAACTGGCGCCTGAAAAAACTGAAGCGGTCATCCTGTCCACTAGACGAAGGATGTCTCCTTTGCGCTTTGTTGTTCGCAAGGAGACGATTACACCAAAGGAGGCCATAAAATATTTCGGGGTATGGCTGGACAAGAAGCTTACTTTTGCTAAGTACGTGAATGAGACAGTCCTCAAGGCGGTAAAACCCACTAGGGCCTTATCTGACATAATGCCCAATATTGCTGGGCCTAGAGCGTCCAAACGGAGAGTTCTGGCATTCGTTGTCCAGAGTCAGATGCTATACGCTGCGCCACTGTGGAACGCTGCTATCGCTAACCTTGCAAAGGTTACGTCCAACCCAAAGAGGATGCTGCATTCGTGTATACAGCGCGTACACATCAATATCGGCGGAGGGAGGTTGTATCGTGGCGGGGGTTCCCCCCATTGAGTTACTGGTTAAGGAGAGATTAGACATACATACATCAGGGTGTCCAGGGCAAGGAGGCAAGGGCACGGCTGATGCAGGCCTGACAAGACCAATGGGACATGACCACCAAAGCAAGGTGGACCTATGAACTGGTTCCGAGTATAGATCCCTGGCTGCAGAAGGACGTTGAGATCGACTACTACGTGACGCAGGCTCTATCTGGACACAGTTGCTTTCGGGATTACCTTTGGAGGAACCAGCGGGCAGACACCTACAAATGCCCGTATTGTAGAGAACGTGACACGGCCGAACACACTCTCTTCATCTGTCATCGGTGGGCGGACGTGCGACTAAAAAATGGTAATGGCGGCAAATGATACTATCTATACTGTGTTTTTAGGCACTAGTGCGGCAAAGTATGTCACTTTACCAGAAAATAATTTCAGTGTGCGGCCCTATATGGCATACGCAATCTGCGTAAGTGTGTTAGTGTCAACTTAGAAAGTCTTATTTTGGTTATGTTGAGCCTCGTTTGCGGTATGGCATCATCTTTTAGGTATCTATGGCGGCATCAAGATGTATGGCCGGTGCTTCATCGCGCTAGTCCTGTCGTCCATTATTTAAAATTTCAAAATACTGCCTTTGTGGTCAATTGATCTCTATGAAATATTAATATTCTTCAAAAGACGCGAAAACACCTTCAATCAAACAGGTAAAAAAATACATTCATCATCTTAAAACTTTAACGAGTACCTTTAAATCAGTACAACCACTACCCAACTTCATTTCACCTGCTGACAGAAACATGTTCTAATATCATAAACATTCCAAACTACTCCACACTATTGGTGCCCATCGGCTGTGAACTATTCGTACGAGTTTATTGCTGTCGCATTCCTGACGCACTGCAGCCGAAACATTCCTACTTCACACAGATTCCAACGATTGCCACGTCATGTCTAGTGTCTGTAACTTGTATGTAACACACCGAAACCAAGTTTTAGCGGTGGAAACTTCGAATTATTAGCATCAATAGCCGGCACGGATTCTACTATACAATCTATTTCTGACTGGAAATCTGTTGTCCGGAACCGCTCAGTTGACGAGGCGTGTCGCAGACACATCCGACTCGTTATCTAGATTAAATCTATGGTGTTGGGATTAAAACCATTTGAGATTATTAATTATTTTGCTTCGGAAAAGGCGCAGGTTACTTGGGCGGCATCGATCGGTAATAACGGAAATTAAGGTTTGCGCCGGGGATTACGAACCGTCAAGAAGACATTTTCTATATACGGTTGCGGTAATCGTTTTAGACTTTTTGTTAGTACCGAGAAAGGTAAATAAGAAGAAATAGCATAAAGAAGTAAGAGGTCATGTTTAAAATTATTAGCTTGTGAAACGCTTTTTTGCTGTTTTCTTTTAATATTATTAAATCGTTGAAGATTCCAGGACTGGTATGTGGTTGATCTTCAGTAGCATACGTCAACACGCACAACTTTAATGACGAACTGTAACGTTTGACGTTAATATAAAATAAATTGCTTAGTTTCTTAAATCACATTTAGAAATAATTAATAATTTCAATGTAATTTTTATCTATTTATTTTAATCACGGGCACATTCTGTAATTAATCACTTGTATCGAGTTTTGGGACATGTTTATTTACATCATATTTTCTGAACATACCTGTTTCAACTATCAACGCTGTTTTTGCTTTCATTGTATGATATATAACCGTGGCTTTCTGTGTTAACAATCCCTTCTTTTACTGATCTCTTGGTAATCTCTCTCGTGGAAGGAACTGCGTGGAATAATCGGGGCGCAACGATTGTTAACGGTTTTACGTACGCGAACGCGTATTCTTCTATTTCGATAGACGCGGCGTGCGTTATTTCGAGTATATTACTTAAATCTCGTAAGGACGCTAGTAAAATAGGGTTTGAGGGTTTAATTACGGCAACAGGAATTATATTAAAACCTGGGTATTTAGATATAGCAGACCGACTTCATCCCGCGAAATTTAAAAAGTATTATTTATAATATATTTATAAGCGCTTTTAGAGAGGGCTTAGAAATTAACGAATTAATGTATTTCTGCTAATTATTGTCATAAATTTTAAGAGGAATTTTTACCATGCAAAATTTTTCCCTCACGTAGAATTAGAACCTACACACTCTGGTTTACCGGACGAACGCTCTACCCATTTGAGTTAGCGAGGAGTGTAGGCCCCTAATCGAATTGAAACATATCAATAAATGATATATAATAATTAAAGTCACTGGAACATTCATGTTTATTATTATTTTATGTTATTGCGTCTTTCTTAGAAGCAAATCAAGATTTGGAAAACGAACTTTTTATTTTATTTCAATTGTTTAATGAATGACATTATGCTTCAATGATTTTATACTGTAAGAAACTTGCAATTATTGTAGGGTTTAGGATTTTTTACGGATTAGTCGAAGGGTGAGGTTGGTTTAAATTATTAAAATCCATTTCAATAATTTTCAAGCAAAATTAGTTGGAATAAATAATAATGAAAAAAATAAAAAAAAAAAAAAACGTGCGCATTATAACTGATAGCTTATTTGTATTAGAGGCAGGGTTGCTAGGTATCTATAAAGACATTATGGCGCGGCGCTACCAAAATTATCAGATTTTCTCAAAAATTATGTTAAAATTTCTCTCCGCAAAACTAAATGACAAAATATACCTATTTGTAATAACAACAATAGTTATATAAAAAGTAAATACGTATTTAAAAACAATTAACACATAAAATATCTTACATAAAATAATGAGTGAAAAATAATGATTCAAAAAATATAAGTATAGGTCACTTGTACTTGCCATTATTACTTAAATTTAATTTTAATAATAGTACCGATTACACTCTCATACTAGATGGCGCAAAGAAAACATAAAAATATAAAGTTATATACATATATTCATTTGCCCATGCGTAACCTACAAAAATTTATGTTAAAAATATCAGGTTATGTTAATATTTTACTTTCTATTAGAAATAGAAAAAAGTATATTAGAATCTGATAATTATGGTCAGCTGGTAACGCTGATTAGACGCGTTAGGGAATCTTAAAAATCCAATTAATTTGTTATTAGATGCTTGGGATGTGTTACGTGAGGGGGATGTAAAACTTTTTGGACTAAGGCTCACGTAGGTACAATTGGTAATGAGAAGGCAGGTCAATTAGCGAAAGAGGTGGTGTCTAGAGAGGATAGTGCGACAGTTATGAATTATAATAATAGTAATCTTTACGGGACATATTAAAAGTATTTACTCGATTTAATATGAGATAAAACGGTTCTAATCGTGATGAATAAATTCAAATGTAAGTAGGCAAATAGGACGGCGTAATAAAACAGGAATTATCAGCAAATATTACGTCTGCATTTAATATCTAAATTCTTTTCAGTTATTTTATTGAGTAGAGCCGGATGTTACAATATATCCCGTAAAAATTGCGTTCACGACATATTTTTCTTTACTACCAAGCTAAGCGGAAACTTTTTTCTCAAATAAAAATAGAAACAAGTATATTAAAATCTGATAATTATGTGTCAGCTGGCAACGCTGATTACAGGCGTTAGGAAATTTTAAAAATACAATTAATTTGTTATTAGATGCTTGGGATATGTTACGTGAGCGGGTGTAAAACTTTTTGGACTAGGGCTCACGTAGGTACAATTGGTAATGAGAAGGCAGGTCAATTAGTGAAAAAGGTGTTGTCTAGAGAGGATAGTGCGACAGTTATGAATTATTCATTCACGTCATATTTATCTTTACTACCAAGCTAAGCGGAAACTTTTTTTTTCTAATTAAAATAGAAAAAAGTATATTACAATCTGATAATTATGTGTCAGCTGGCAACGCTGATTAGAGGCGTTAGGAAATTTTAAAACTCCAATTAATTTGTTATTAGATGCTTGGGATACGTTACGTGAGGGGAGTGTAAAACTTTTTGGACTAGGGTTCACGTAGGTACAATTGGTAATGAGAGGGCAGGTCAATTAACGAAAGAGGTGGTGTCAAAAGAGGATAGTGCGACAGTTATGAATTATTCATTCACGTCATATTTTTCTTACTACCAAGCTAAGCGGAAACTATTTTCGCTGGCTCTACGTGTAGGTGGAGCACTAGGTTTAGGACGATTTATTTTAAGTTTAACTTTTCATAAATAAAGTGTATATCCCACGTTTCAATATTTATTCTCGGGTGTATCGATTTATATTCGAAGAATGCACTTTTAGATTAACTTTTATTATTTTTTACAGTCTTTAATCATCTATAATCGATCTAGGAATTCGCGTCGGCAGCGTTCGTAATGCTCAATTTAATAACTCCATCGCTTCTCAATTAAAATTAATCTCCGATAACCGGCGAAAGAATGCCAATATTACTGATGTACCGAAATCTCTCCGAATATCTCTCTAATCAAATATTTCTTTCAAACGGAATTTTCAAAAAGAAATTCAACTTTAAATCACTCGCGCACGATCTCAATTTATTAGCTAGGACGTGATGAAATCACAGTCGCGAAACTGATCTGGCGGAATGGAAAAGGGGCGCCTATTAAGGGACGCGAATTAATTTCGATCTCCCAGTTCGCTGCGCGGGACCACCATAGGGGGCGCTCGCGGGCACAATACGTCAGGAAAGTTACGCGTGTCTGTGTACTCATCAATTACGCATTTAAAGGGGCGCTGGCACATATAGTTCTAATTAACGCTAGGGTTTGTGCCGAAAGCAATGTAATTAATTCCGATAGCTATTAGTAGGGTGGAAGGGGGAGCCCCGTGCCCGTGATATGTGCAATATTAGTATATCTTGGCACGACCTGTAATATAATTAATGTTGGGGTCTGAATGTATTATTTGTTTATGAGTTTAGGTATAATATGTATGTATGTGTCCTATATTAATAGGTAACGGATTAGGATGTGGAAGTTTTAATCTTAATTTTATATGTTCTTTATAACCTTGCGAAGGTGTTTGAAACTGTTATTTACGGATATCTCTACTCAGGCGTCTGTAATATGACAACAGCCCTTTTACTGCCGTCATCAGGGTAGCCCCAAATAGGGCTGTTTCTTGCCAGGTTTCATAGTCTAATAGAATAGTCATACCCCTCTGATGACAACATACAATATAAATGGCCTGCTTTGCGCAATCTCTGATGCAAAACTGTATCGGTCAGTGTAGATCTTTTACTTATAAATCCTTGCTGTACCGGGGATATCATATTCTACTGAGTAAACGCCGAAACGCCGGATCATCAAAATCCTACAAACGATAGAATTAGCCCAAACAACAACGCAAATATGTTGATGTTAACTTGATATTTATGAATAGAGACCGGATTATATGCAAAGTGCATATATTTTATTTTTTGCATATCTTTAACTATAGTCTATATGTAGACGTATTACACTAATTGAAGTTAATTAGCGCTAATTAGTGATTGCATATATTGCATATTTATGCATTTCTATGCATATTTTTACAAAAGTTGCATATATTGCATATTGAAGCTTTTTCTTATCCTTTCTATTAGTAAAAATTCCTAGTAATTCCTAATGTAGATCGATAACCGAGAATTCTCAGAACGATAAATCTTTTGCATTGGTTTCTCTAATACTTTTTTTCCAAGAACTGCACGTGTTTAATTTCGCCTAGCAGAAGGAATGTGGTAAATACGTTTTATTATTATTAATTCCCAATTAAACTATTCATTCATTGAATATCTTTGAGCAAAACAGCATGTAATGGTGTTACGTTTTTAAATACCGTGCGTACATACAATGAGTATAGCTAACAAAATTTCTTTATGGATTAAGCCATATCCTGAACTGGTAAAGGATGGCGACAAAATATTTTGTCGAGCCTGCAGTAAACTGGTAAGTTTAATTTTACTAAAAGTTTTACAATTGTTTTTAAATTCTTTACCTCTTGAAATAAAATGACAATTGTTGTTGTAGAGTAGTGTAGTTTTTTGAGAGAAAATACCTGATTGATCAACACGCTAAAACTCTATCACATATTGGAAAATGTGAAAAACTAAAGCGATCCGCATGTGTGCATCAATCTATACGTCAATGTGTAGCATCAACTCCACGAAACTCAGAACAAGAAGAATATAATACGGATCTGTGTAACGCATTAATTTCGTCTAATATACCATTAGCAAGATTAACAATGTTAATTTGAAATCATTTCTGCAAAAATATTGCAAACATAGTATACCTGACGAAAGTCCCTTACGAAAAAATTATGTCACATCTTGTTACCAGCAAACAATAGCAGAAATTCCACAATTGGCAGGCAATAATTTTATTTATATCATGATAGATGAAAGTACGGATAAGTGTGGCCGTTATATTGCCCATTTGTTAATAGGAATTCTTCATGAAGATATTGTAGGTAAATCATGTTTAATTTATTGTAAAGAACTTCAAAAAACAAATAATGTAACAATTGCCCAATTCGTTCAAGAAAGTTCATCAAATTTCTTTTTACCTGGAAGTATACCTTGTGAAAAAATTTTACTAAAGTTGTCCGACGCTGCACCATGCATGATAAAAGCCACGCAAGATTTAAAAAAAAATTATAGTAGCATTATTCATACCACTTGTTTAGCTCACGGGTTCAATTGTGTAGCTGGAGACATTAGGAATCAATTCCTTTTGATTAATGATTTAATTAGCAATGTCAAAAGAGTATTTTTAAAAGCCCCTTTACGAATCCAATTTTATAAGGAGCGACTTCCCGGTGTTAAGTTGCCTCCTGAGCCGATTATTACGAGATAGAGATGTCGCTCTCGGAATCAGTCGAAATAGTAGACGAATTTGATATGCTATGTAAGAAGGTTAAGGGTACAATAGGTAATTCTATATACGATAAATTTAAAAATGTGATAAATAAAAATGCGGGGTATTTGAAATTGAAGAAAGTTAAGAAGATGTTGGAAAGTGAAACAGTAAACGATTTCGACTTTAATTTTAGTTTAGAATGTATTGCAAAGTTAAAAAATGCACCAATTACATCTGTGGATGTTGAAAGAAGCTTTTCTATTTCGAAACATCTATATTCTGATAGAAGATAAAACCTTCTTTTACACAATTTTGAAAAACATTTAATTATAAATTGTTTTAGAAATATGCTATGAAAAAATTTGTGCAATAAAGTTAATGTTTAAATTTCTGCTCTTATTTATTTTATGTAAAAATTTTCAATAATGTCGCAATTTTTTTGCATATATGCTATCGATGCATATTCCAGTTTTTCTTTGTATATAATCCGGTCTCTATTTATAAACTATTAATTTAGTTTTATTAATGCAAGGGATGATTTTATTTGCACCAAAACACTCGCAGACTTTAAAGAAGTCAGTATTTACTAAATTTTCGAAATCCTCATGATTAGAGGCATGTCACGTAAGGGAAGTACCATCAGGGAAAAGAATCGTTTGTGATTGGCGAGCAGCATATGCCAGGTCATTATTAAATATTAAAAATAACGTTGGCCCAGTACCGAGCCTTGCGGCACACCACACACGACTCTGCTAACTTTTATCCTATTATTCCTTTCAGGAATTACTTTAATTATTGACGGCGATCAGCTAAGTATGAGAGAAACCAATCATTAACGTTACCCCTAAAGCCGTACCTTTCAAGTTTGCGAAGAAGAATAGAGTGAGAAACACAATCAAAGCTTTAGATAAGTCGCGGAATATGGTGGCAGTCATTTGTTTATTATTAATATTTTTGAATATATGGTATAAGAGATAACAGACCGCATATGCAACAGCTTTCTCTAATACTTTTAATGATGTTGAGAGCACGGAAATAGGTCTGTAATCTGACTCACTTTTATGTCGATGGGAGTTGCTCTAGCAAGCTTCAAAATAAATTTAGTTATGCAGGACAGATTCGAAATCGAAGGTGGTGTCAACTGTTCTTAGTCTCCCCTAGTGAAATTCTGTGTTTGATTGTTTTATCAGTATAGTCATCAATGGTTCTATTTTATGAAAAAAGAGCTGTTTAAAAATAATTTCAGGATATTATTCCCTTTTCGGTAACGTTGACATCATACTTCTCACACCTAATTAATTAGCAACACTTTTCCTTCCATGTAACATTAATTTCGGAACCTCAGTCCCGAAGCTCTTTTGGAAAGCCCACTATCCATTCGCATTTTAATTGATGGATAACTCCCTAATCCCAGACCGTACAAATATGATCGAATCTCCGCAATTATCCCCTAGAGCCCGTAAAATTCACTCTTAAAAAGAATAAAACTTCACGAAAGCTCTACAGTTCGGATCCAATCGATCGACTTGATTAGAATTCCTTTCATGAATAATTAATACTGAGGTTGACGCTTGGTTTCCTTCGGCCACTCTCTTTTTTTCTTGTAGGCGACACCCCTCAGCCAATGCCCCTTAAAAGTTAGAGCTACGGGGTAATTTTGTATAAGCCTAGAGTTCGCGGAAAATCGAATACCGGCGAGAGTGTCATAATTAACTTTGGATAGAGGAATACTTGAAAAGCTCTCTCCCTCGATTTCGCGAAAGTTGGACCACCTGTAACGTTGATTGCATACGGAATAGTTAACGAAGCGGGTAGCTTCGTGTAAATATTGATATTCTGCAGGTTCGATTAGAACGAAAAGGTCGACGTATTTGAAATAAAAGGAAGAAATAAAACAGGGAATTGGGGAGATTCTTCGAATTTCTTGCCCTAACTGCGAGGACACCCTTAATTGATGAAACTAAACAAAAGAAATAAACCTTTTAGTAGTAGCAGCGTCTTTGTTTCCACTGAAGTTGATTATATACATTAGGGAAGGTAAGAGTAAGCCGAGGTAGGACTCATTTTTCCATTCAGATGTACTCGAGAGGGATCCTTAGAAAAAGAAAGTTAGCTTGGTGGGTTAGAGAAAAAAATTTCTTTGGATTGATGTTATATATTATGTTGCACGCTAACGAGTTGTCTTTACAATAAATTTATTATTTAAATAATAAATGTAAATTATAATTCTTTAATCTGCTCTTTTTTTACAAATACCTATCTTTTTGTGTTAGATAATAATCAAATGTAGACGGCTAAGAACATATACATATGCCTCGAATTCACTACAGCAGGTCATGCGCATTAGTAAGTAATCTCCCCTCCTATTAAATAATGAGTAATATTTACATTATTTTACCAGTAGTAACTAGGTAGCCGAGGAGGTTGCATGTGATGTGTCTCCTACATCAATAACTTGTGTAGCATAAGAATTTTAAGGTAAAGTCAGGTGTGTAGTAAAAATTGCATAGTGGGAAGAAAATGTAACACTGTTCACATAATAAGACATTTTGATAAATTTTACACATAGAAGTACCTAATATATGCTCAGTTGAAAGCCTTCAATAGAACACCTTTTATAATTATCAAGGGTTTACCAGAAAAAAAAAGAAATTTTAAACACTGTCAATACTACACACTTACCCAGCAAAATGGGCCAAGTGTGTAATCGTTCCGCATTTTATATATTAATAGCATTATACCTTCAGTTCGGCCAAGAGTGTAATACTAAACTGATGCCTGTTTAATAAGGTATTGATATATTCAAAAGATATTCAAGTTATTACACGTTAGGAGATGCAAACTTTTGTTTTGTTAAAACTAGTATGAAGTTTAGTACATTAGTATTATAACAACAAGGACGTCCGTATTTCAATTTTTAAAAATAAATATAAACAAACTACACAACTTGCCCGGTTACACA